>CABHPQ010174711.1:40341-66484 GCA_902168405.1 Peromyscus aztecus
CATTGCACATAATGGTTCTGTGAACACTAGAGCCACACAGCAAGGTTCTTTCTGATTCTTACACTGTCTCTAACCAGTTGTGTAGCCTCAGACTGCTTTAGACTGGTTTTCCCAATCCTTGAAAGCTTCAGTCTCCTGGTCTGTTGAGAGATGTAAGAACAGTAGCTGCCTCAGACAGCTTTGAGGAGGGTTACATGAGTTCCCCAGACCATGCCTGGAACCGGGCCTGGTGTGCAGTCAGCACCGTGGTGTCAGCCATCGTCTTCCATGCGTGTGGTGGCAGAGAGAGAAAGGCCTGACTTGCCATGAGTTCCTCACATGAAGTTTCTTGATTCTACTAGTAGGCTAAGCACTGGCCCATTCAGAACCCTGCCCTCAACAACCCATGTGACAAAGACCAGGATAGGGACAAGGCAGATATTTCTGTGAAATGTGGTTTTCCACAAACCCTGAGTGATTGCTTTCATGCCAGAAATACGGGATTTGGGGGATTTTTGTAGTTAATTTATCTGTTTGGTCTGATTCTAGGAATGCTTGTGAATAGCAAACTGGTTCACTCCCTAGGAGGCTTGGGTTTCCTGGAGATGTGGAAATAGATGTGGTAAAATAGTGGTCCCTGGCTTCTAAGCAGTGGACACATCCTTCTGATCACTTTTGGAGGTTTTCTTGGCATCTTGTCATTTCTGTTAAAACTTGAAGGTAACAGACGCTTTACATTTTAGGCTACATCTGTTTTTGAAGTTCAGGTTTACTGAAAGGCAAAAGAGATTGCTTGCCAACTCGTGTGTTTTTCTTTGGGGATAGGGGTTGAACAAGACTATTCCTTCCAGCCAGAGCTGCACATCTTTGGGCATTCTGCTGGGCCTACTGCAAAAGCCCGTCACAGCTGTGCCTGCTGACGTATCCCCTCCCTCATAACAGGAGGAGGGGAGAGGGGCATGGGATCCTCACCTGAGTAGCCAGCCGCTACTCTCAACCAGGTGCATGCAATTCTGCATTAATTGCTCATGCTCTTGAGGGCAGGGCTAAAGGACATGGGTGGGGAATGACAAGGGGACCAGGTTCCATCTATGCAGCCCTGGGGGGAAGCCCTTGTCCATGCTGGGTATAGACCTCCGAGTGTGGCTGCTTTAAGATGACCTTTGGTCCTGCCTATAACGCCTCACCCATCCTCTGTAAGGAAGCCTAATAAGCTCGTTGGGTGAACTTTGGTGGAATCATATCCAGATTTGTCCTTAGGACTTTAGGAGGAGGGGTAGATGCTGTTTACGGGGTTTCTGTCTCTCCCAGGGAAGGAATTTTTAGCAACAATGAGGAACTAGGGAGGAGGCAAGTGGCAGAAGACGCAGCTGAGACAATGGAGCTTCTCCTGTCACACTGATCTGGGTCATGATTTGGTCACATTTCTACTTTAGCTGTTGTCCCTGGACACATTTTCATAGCTTCTTACCTAGGATAAAGCTACTAGGCATATTTTGTTGCAGTTAATCTGCTATTATGTTCTTGTTTAAAGACCTTAAGAATAAACTCTGGTCTGATTCTGGTAAGGCCTGTGTTTTTAATTCTTAGGTGCATTGCCATTAATATATCCCACTAGCATAGGATGCTGAGACACATTGGAAGGAGTTCTGGTGGAGAAAAAGTTGCAACCCTGCTCAAGCCACAGGAATACACAGACTGGAAACAGACCCTGAAGTTTTGAACTCACTGCACAGATCAAGAAACCTCAGTCCTTAAAGTTTACTGGGGACTTGCCCAAGGCTTTTCTATTACTGAATGACTAAAGTGATATCAAAAGATGAATTGGTGTATATGTGTGCACATGTATGTGTGCATGTGTACAGAAGCCAGAAGTCAGCCTCAGGTGTTTCTCTTGTTTTTTGAGACAGGGTCTGGATCTCACTGATTAGGCTAGGCTGGTTGGCAAACCCCAGGGGTCTCTCTAGTGTGCAATTACAAGCAAACATCACCACTCCCAGCTTTTTAAAAAATGTGGGTTGCGGGTCAGATTCAGGGCCTCATGTTTGCATGGCAAGCTCTTTACTGACTGCTACTGCTCCTTTCCACTCTTTCTCCTGTGAGGTAAGCATCCCCAAACCACTATCTAAATCCAAAATACTTCAAAATAGGGAACTTTGGGAGCATTGACCTGAGAAGCAAATAGTATTAGATTTGGGAGCATTTACATTTCAGATTGCTGCTTCAAGGGTATGCAAATGGTAAAGTCTGCAAATATTCCAAACTCCAAAAAAGCCCTCCAAAATCTGAAGTACTTTGAGTACAAACATTTCATATAAGGGAAACGCATACTTACATTCTCCTTGTTTGGAACCCTTCACTTCACTTTTAGTTACTTTTTTTTTTTTTCACACAGTGGACACTCAACTGATGTGTGAAGGAATATGTAGGAGCTGCCATTTCTGAGTCTACACCCAGGATGTGGGGTGTGTGTGGACAATGGGAGCCTGCAGGGGTTTCCTTCTGTAATGGAGACCTGGCTGTAGCCATTTGCAATGTGAGCTGACTGCCTGTACTATGTGTCCTTGCAGGGTAAAGATTGATGACAAGTAAGAGTGGTTAACAGTACAGAGAACCCTGTCTAAGCTGGCATTATCGTTCGCCCTCTCTGCCTTCAGTTCACAGTCTGAGTAGCATGAACCACTGGCCAGGCACCTCTGTCTGCCACTGTACACTGAATCTCTTTCAAACAACATCAGCTGACTTCTGCCCCTGCTTTGAACATGTTCTGGCATCCATTTCTGCTTTCTTGACCTGAAATTATAAAATGGGTTGAGTGCTAGATGGCTGGCTTCTTTTTGTTGAAATATCTAGACAAAGCATTTACAGGAAAGTTCACATTTTTTTTTTCTGTTTCACACATTACTCTGATATAAATTTCAGGTTGAGACGATGCAGTGTAATTATACCTCCCTCACCACCACCACCATTTATCCTCTGGGCAACCTTTCTTTGCAATAAGAAATCCAGCTGGTCCCTTGGGCAGCAGGAAATGTAGATGGGAGACTGGGCTCACTCCGGTCCTGGCGGTAAGGCCTGCTGTGCAGTGCTTCCTCAGGCCTGGCCCCATGCTCTTTTCCACCATCCCTGCCCTGCCAAGACAGGAATCCTGGCAGAGGGCCGAGTCGAATTTATTATTGCCTGTTGGAAATGCAGGCTTGTGTTTTTTGGCTAGGCGTGAGCACAGCCTGGGTATTTGACTGCTCCTGCTCTGAGACTTAACTCCCTTTCCATTCCGGACTCTGACTTTGGAGCATGTGTGAGCAGCCCTGCTTACTGCCAGTGTGTCTGCCCCAGATGTGGCCCTAGAGAGCTGCTTGTCAGCTCTGGTGCTGGCCACATGTGTCAGGCTCTAGACCTGTCTCCTTCCACCACAGACTGGGCAGTGTTAGAGGCTTTGGGGGTAGCCTCCTCCTGTATGGAACCCCAGAAAATGCCTGCAGTCTATAAACTAGTGGGTGGGTAGTATTAAAGACACTTAGTTTATAGAATTGGAACAAGACTTAGAAAAGATCTTCCCTGTCCTACATGTCTTTATTAAAATAATAAGGAATATTAGCAAATTTGGACATTAGTGCTACAATAGTTTAGATCTCAAATGTCACCCAAAGGCCTGTATATTAAAGGTTTGCTCCCCAGGGTCACACCATTGGGAGGTGGTAGAGCCACCCAGAAAGCAGATCCCCAGGTTGTTCATGAGTGCCAAACCCTTCAAAGAAACCCCAACCTGTGTAGTGTTAACCTCTTGCTTCACGGCCACAGAGTGAATAGTTGTCCTCTTCCGCAAGCTCCTATATGCCAGCCTTGTTTTGGGAAGCGAAGCATTTCCAGAAAATTCCATGTTCCCTGTCTATCTTATAAGTTACTGTGGCACAAATTTAAAGACTAGTCTAAACATCTAAGCTGGTTCTATGAGGGTTCGTTTTTCATAGTGATGGGAAGCTGACTCACTGCTGCAGTGCCTAAAATAATGCCTGGCTTGTAGGAAACGATGAGTACAGTTCAGTGAACAGCTTCCTAGAGTCTCAGTTACTCCTTCCAACAAATTGATAAGCTTTCTCATTCTGGCAGGGCAAAGAACAGTTTTGAGAGTTGGGTTAGAGCTGGGAGGCTAGGCTGCAGCTGGAAATACACCTGGCCTGTGTCATCTTTCAGATGTTACAGGAGTGTAGCTTGTGCTGATGTTTAGAGTAAATCTTTCTTGTTAGCAGATGGCTCTCTGTTGAGTTCAGGTTTCAGGTTCCTTACATCTGTGACTTGTGATCTCTACAGCATCTACCTGGCAGAACGTCATGGAATGGCAAAGACTGGGAGGGCCTCATGGGCTGAGCCGACCAGTTTCACATAACTCTGGCTTGAACTCAATTACCAGAGCCTGGGAATGGGTGTGTGCTCATGGTTAGACTCAACTTGGATCCGTAGTTGGAGCATCTGTGTCATCTTTGGACCTCTACTCCTACAGTATACATGTTGCAAAGTTTCAGACTCAGTGTCAGGTCATAGTGAACTCCACATGGGGGAGGAAAGTAGATAGCACGTAAGAAGATGAAGGTTAACAATTACAAAATAAAGTAAAGGGGAACATGCACTTTCAGTGGTCTACAAGTTATAGACAGAGTGGCCTGGGTAGGCCTTCCTGGAAGGAAACCTCTGTAGACCTCCTCGCTAATAGAGAGAGCATCAGAAGACCTGGAACTCTCTCTACTTGAAAGTCACCAGGCTTGTTGACCAATGTCAGTCAATGCCCAGGAGTCTACTCCTTGCCAGTCTTTTCATTGCTGAACCTTCTGCACGTTCTGAAGTCTCCTTTGTTGCTGGGAGGACACTTGCAGACCTATACCACTCCTTAGAAAAGCATCTCCTCCTACTTCCAGACCTCGAAGATTCCTAAAGGATCTCTTCAGGGGCTGGCCCCAAAGCTTGGGGCAGCAGTGGATTTGCTTCTGCCCATGCTGACAGGCTGCATGCTAATATCATAAGCCTTGGTTGGCATTTTGGTGAGACTCCACAGTTCCCACTCTGCACACTGGTCAGGAGAGCTGCTCGCTTGTCTCAGGGCAGACGACATCACTGGTGGAAACTGCCCATGTAGGAAGGTGACAGCCGGACTGTAGATCACAGCAAAGGACCCTAGGAGGTCTGAAAACAAAACTGTGATTTCTGGAATGAAACTCATTTATCTCAAATGCAGTGAGGCACACGGAGAGGGAGTGCAGAATGGTATTCCATAGAAGTGAGAACGTGGCTTCCATAATGGCTTCTTCCTGCATCCCAGAGTACCACAGCCTGTGCGCTTCTTTCTCTTCTCTTTTTGCTAAGACTTGGATTCTCTGTAGTCAGATACTCACCTGCCTTCCATCTAATGTATAATGGTCAGAACTGAGGTCTCCAAAATCCACCAAATTCAGGCTGCTGGCCAGCCTCCACTTCTGTGCCTTCTGTTACATCCATGCTGCTAGAGGAATCCATGCCCTACCCCTCTGCTGCACCTGTTCTCCATCAGGCCACCAGCCCAGCCATATAAAACCGTCCTAGTTTCCCTGATCAGAAGGAAGCCCTTGTCTCTTCCTTAGTGCCAGGAAAGTGTTTCCTGGATCAATTTCACAGTGACGCTGCATAATTACCTCCACTGAGCAGGGAATGATAGGGGCCTCTGAACTTCTCAGGCTCCCAGCTCATGAGCAGCCATCCAGTTACTGTGTAGAAGCTCCTGGCTGATGGCAAGGGTGGCATACTAAACCCTTAGTCAGGGGTCACCACCCCATATTGAACATCCAGTTCATTCGGCAGGCCGATGGTAGAGGAGTTTAGTGAGGCACTTATCTCCACCACACCTCAAGTCTACTCTCTGGGTCACAGGGCAGTGCTCATACTGTGAGAGCCTTAGTAAGGATTACAGAGCACTTAGGTAATCCAGTTTGCCACTGTATAGACGTCAGCACCGGTGGGAAAATACCAGAGTGTTGCTTAACTCAGACTTCTACTTTCCTTTCATCTTAGACCCTGGAACAAGGAGTCCTAAAGTGACAGCTCTGTGTGTTTGGGGGGTCTTCATCTGTCGGACTGTCTCCTCCAATTCCCGCTCTGGCCTTTGGGGCCCAGGACTTAGCATCAGCCCTCCACCCCCAGGGTCTCAGACTTAGGGCCTCAGCTGAGAACAGTAGTATGGAGTGAGCCTCTCAGACTTGCACTGAGCCCACAACTCCTGTCTGTCTTCTGTCTGTCTGATCTTCTATCTTGCTCCCATACTTTTTTTCTTGCTTGCTGCTGTTTGTACCTTTTAAAGCCCAGGCTAGGGGACATGATCTACCTGATTTTTTTAACATGTTTTGTTTGGGGAACTGACTGATTAAGGTGTTGAGATTTCTTTCTTAGCTAGACATAATGCAGAAGAGAGGCCAGCGTAAGGTGAATCTGGGCAAGCCATAAACTAATGATTGGAACAGAGTGACGACGCCATTTGGATTCCCCAGCTGCTGGTATCTCCTCATTCTCTCAAAGACATGAGTAAAATGTGTTCCTCTGCTGAGACACTTGGATAGAGTAGTTGAACAAAGGAAATGGGGTCATTTCAAAATGTCCAGTGTGCGATGATCAATGCCACCCGGCCTGTGGTGTAATTAATGGAAACACTGGCGACAGTCTGCCCATTGTTTGCCCTTGTGCAACAGGAAGTGGCAGGGCAATAGGGAGCCCAAGGAGAAGGTTTACGTAATGCAGAAGGAAGTGGCCAGAGCCCTGCTCAGCCTTGGCTCACCTGAGTGCCTTCCTTCTCCTAACATACACAGAGATGTTCATTTGTTGAGAGTGTCGTTTGGTCTTTGACCTTATTTAACAATAGATTTTTGTTTCCCTTATAGCTAGAAATGGTGTCCTGAGAAACTTAATTTTAGATCCCATACAATTACAACTCGGTTGCAAGGCAGAACAAATTATGGAAAAGAAAATGTGACCAGCAGGCTTAACTGTGCACTGGACTATGCTGTGGTGGCTCTTGAAGTCAGGACATCTGGAGTTGGGTGTTGGCTGCCCATAGCAGCTGTGTGACATGAGACAGGGGCCTGCCACTCTTTAAGAGGAAGGATGGGATTGTGACACCGTGAGACTCTCAGCTCTCCTCTGCTTTGTCATGAGGTCCCTGAGGCCTGGCCAGTAGATTGCCTATATCGGTGTGTGGTGTGTAAGGAGATGCTAGCCCCTGCATGTTCACTCAGATTTGCTTGTAAATATCCACACTAGCTCGGGGAATGTATTGCTTTTGTTTTTTAAAAAGCAAATGTTGGTGTTTATATTAGAAATCAAGTGTTTTCTTACTTTACTTGAAAATTCATCTATTATGGGTTTTGAAGAGGTATCACAACCCTCGCTCAATGTGGTATGGATTTAATTAAAATAAGCTAATATCTGAATTAATGGTTCTGTAGAAGAAAAGGAGTGAGCAGAAATGAAGTGGAGGTGTCTGTTTATAAATCTCTGCTCTACTGATTTAGCTGGGTGACCTTGGGCACATTTTTTGTCTTCTCAGGAGCCCCAACTTCCCATCTTTAGCAGAAAAATGAGAGTCCCTTGAGGATTGCCATGGGACAAAAGTGAGGCGTCTGGACTGTACAGCAGTGTCTGATGTTTAGCAGGTACTCAGGGGACAGGAGCTGCAGCTTGCAGAGGAGCTCATCACAGCTGTTAAAATATGGAGTGAACCAGTGAGTGTTGTATACTGGGCTCCACCTTCCCAGTCAATCTGTGGATTACCAAAAGACGCAAACCCAACAGTGTGCTTCGTTTTCTGTGTGTCAAGTTAACTGCCGTTTGCTGGGCTGGGGTTTCGTTGTCTGATTTCCAGAGTGATAGTATACGTAGGAGAATGAGCGGCCAGAGTTCATTCTGAAAGCTGCCGTTGCAGCCTATTCAAACTCTCCGACTGGGGAAACAGGGTCACGTCAGAATACCAGGATGTGGTCACTGGTGCCATTCAGCCTGTGGTGTATTAATGAAAACATCTACCCATTGTCAATTGTGCAAGAGAGGGTCATCCAGAGAAGACTCCTGCAGAGAATGCTGAGTCCTCTGTGGGAATGAACACTTAGGTGACCCCGAAAGGTTCGGGGTTGAGCCTTTTGATTGTCTGAATCCCCACTAGACACCCTGATGTGGAAGTGTGACAGGAGTCAAGAGTGATGATGAGCCAGAATGGGCCAGCTTTGAGTGATAACAGGGTTACCTAGTCTCTGAAGTGGAGACAGCTAATGGATGGAAGATGGCGTAAGGAACCTAATCACCCAGGGTGTGGAATGCAAACCTTAAAGGTGCCTCTAGTCAGGAGCATAGAGAAATAGCCTGACGGCCAGAATCCTCTCGCTGTGTCACAGACATCAGAATGTCATGCTGTACTCCTTAGGAATCCTTGGTTTTTATTGAAAAATAAAAGAATGTGGCCAGTATGAGTCAATTTCCAAACAAGAAGGAAGGGGTGCTGAGGGTGCTTCAAGTCCTTCATCGTGGCTTAAAGCATGGGGCTGGACACCCAACTTTTCCCTTGGATGGTTGCTCTTGTGGCCTGGTGTCCACCTTGGGTTTGTAATGCTTTCCCTGTCTGCAGTGATTTGTTTGCGGTCCGCTGGACAGTGTTTAGTTTAGGACTGCCAAACAGGTTTCATCATTGTGAACTCTGATCCTTTGCAAGTGACCACCTGGAGTCCAGTGTCAGGACAGGCTCCCTGTCTAAATCAGATTTAAGAACAGCCTCAAGGGATTGCTTGGTGCTACTACAGGTGTGGAAAGAAGTTCAGGTATTGGGTTCATTTATTTCTTAAGACTCAGGTCTGAGTCCCGTAGCTTACTCATTTACAGGGTACAGTTCAGTGGTCGTTAGTGTAAGTGAAAGATTCTGCAGCTAGCACAAGCAATCCCAGAACACTTGCCCCACCCCAGAAGAGGACACACATTGTCGTTCCCACTCACTGTCCACCGCCTGGCACCTCTTCTGCAGTCTTCTCCGTAGACTGACCATTCGGGGCCTTACTCATGAAAGGAATACTATGACATGGGACCATGCATGCCATGTCTTCTTCACTTAGTGTGACACTTCTGAACGTTATCCGAGTCACAGTTTTACATTTCATTTGACTTTGTGGCCAAATGATACTCTGCTCTATGGACACACCACATTTTGACTCTCCCTTCCTGTACTGAAGGATACTTGGGTTATTTCTGTGTCTGCTACTGTGAAGAATGGTACTGTGAACACTGACATAGGAAGTTAGGCATTTCTGCAAATTTTGATCTCCTCCTGTATTTTCCTGGGAGTTAAAGGCTGGCTAGTGATAGCTCTCTATACCATTTTGAATGCCTACTGTTAGAGAAGGGATACCAGCTTCTCCACACTATTGCTGGCACTTGTGTGGTGGACTAGTCGCCACTTTTATGACCCAGGGTACTCTTGAGTAGGGAGAAGTGAGAAATATTAGCTAGAAAGAGATACCTAGATGACGAGAGGAAAGAGAAAACACAGAATAGCCTCAGGAGGGCCTAGATCCTTATCCACCAGCCCAGAACTTTATTCCAAAGGGCTTTTTATAACAATGCCAAGGGGAGGAGCAAAGGACCTGCCCCTTGCTAGACACAGCCAAGTGTAGACCCTTCCAAACACCTGGTACTCAGGCTTGTGGTCCAGTCATCCTCTTATGCAGCCCTGCTGGGTAAAGCCACCAGGAAACCTAGATGGGCTCCAACACATTTGCTGTTGTCTGTCTTTTGATTTGAGGCCTCCTACTGGATGAGAAGTAGTCTTTCTCTGCTTTGATGTTCCTTTCCTAAATGACTAGAGACATCAGCATCTTCTCATGGGCTTACTGTCTGTTTCTGTCTTCTTTGGAGAAATGACTAGGCTGCAATTACACCTCATATTCTGCCTGCAGGGAAGTGCTAATTCCTATAGCTATGCTAACTGCTTTCAGCTCAGAGGAGATGCCCTGAAGAAGGTCAGTGTTAAAGCAGTTTTCTTTGAACATGGTCATATAATTTGGGAATTTAATTTTGAATGCTATGAAGAACAAATCTCCAAACATACTTGCCCATCCAGTGAGACTTGTTGTAATAATATGGCCTTGCAGTTTATATCTCTGTTTACAAGTCACACTTGCATATATCATCTCATTTGCACCTTTTTAAAACGTTTAATTGTGTGTGGGTGTGTTTGTGTGTGTGTATGCCTGTGAGTGGGTATGCACATGTGAGCATAGGTGCCCTCTGAGGCTAAGGGCATTGGATCCACTTGGACTGGAGTTACAGATGGTTGTGAGCCTGACATTGGGTCTTCTAGAAGATCAGTACACTCTTAACCGCTGGGCTGTCTCTCTAGCCCTCATTTATAATCTTAGCATCACTCCCGTGAGACAGAAGAGAGGAGTGTTGCACTCCTCCTTTTACAAAGGAAAAGCCAAGACTGATTTCTGAAAGCCTTATAGCACAGTTTACATCTGTGACTTCTGATTTCTGTTTCTTGTGGCAATAAATTAACAGACCACTAGCTTCTACTGACCTGGATGCTAAGAATGTCAGAGAGCATCTGAGGCCGATGGGAGAGGTTTCCCCACTTGGTCAGAGCGGCCTGCCTGATGTTCCCACCAATGCTTTTGAGAAGTGTCTTGACTTACAATTTTCTGTTGCCTTTAACTATAAAAACTTCATGAGATGACTACCACAATAGAACGCTGTATTTAGGGTACCCTGAATCTGTTCTCATGCCACAGTCACTCGAATTTGGCTCCAGAACAAACTCGGAGGTAAAAGCCGTTTTGTGTTGACAGTGCCCATCACCAAATAGACAAATCTGGTTGTGGCCAGGTCCCAATAGACCGTTAATGACCTCAGAATTCATCAAGTGAGTGAGTGTCATTTTCCCACTTAGCTCTTCAGGAAAAGAGCAGAATCACGTGTCCCTGCATGTTCTTGCATTACCCATTCAGAGAGGGAACAAGGCTGCGATAGAGGAGGAACTGGAAACAAGACAGGCAGCTGCTGGTCCCCCACGGCCTGTTGCTCCCTAAAGCCATGTTCCTAATGTGTTCTTCTTGGGAAATAGGATTTTTTTAGAAGAGTATTCTTATACATTGTCTTTAGTATTTTTTAGATTTATTTATCTATTTACTATGCATGCAGTGTCCTGCCAGAGTGTGTGCCTGCAGCCAGAAGAGGGCACCAGATCTCCTTACAGACGGTTGTCAGTCACCGTGTGGGTGCTGGGAACTGAACTCAGGACCTTCAGGAGAGTAGCAGTGCTCTTAACCTCTGAGCCATCTCTCCAGCCCCAGGAAATAGGATTGATGTGCAGAGAAATTGGGATCAAGTCACAATTGACCTTGAGGCTGAAGTTAACAGAGATGTCACAGTAAAAGCTGAACGTTACTTTTTAAAACATTACTTTTAAAGAATGAGAAAAACAGACAATTTTACATATTTTCTTACTTAAGCCCATAAGCAGTTTTTGTTTTGAGATAAGGTCTTGCTATGTTGCCCAGGCTAGCCTCAGTCTCCTGAGCTTGGCCAGTTTTCCTATCTTTTCAGTGCTGAGAGTACAGATGTATAATACAGTATTCAGCTCACGTTTCCTTTCCACTTAAGTGTTGAAGAAAAATTAAAAACTTGCTTTTGTTTTGGGTGTTACTATTTCACAGGCTGGCCTTGAACTCAGACACCTGCCTGCCTCTGCCTCTCCAGTGCTGGGATTAAAGGTGTGTGCCCCCATGCCTGGCATGTTTTCAAAATGTCTTAGAAAGGGCTTGGGGTGTGGCTCAGTTTGCATAGCATGTATGAGGCCCTGCGTTCACTCCCTAGCACTGATAAAATATTTCTAAAAACTCATGGACTCATGTGTACTTACATCATATTTTTATTGTTATCCTGTTGGGTCTGACCAAGTAGTTGTAAGAGTCACTTATATTCATAGCTGAAAACAGCAACTGAAAAGACTTGGGGCCAGGGCCAGAGCATGTGCCCAGGCTGGGTCATGGGTCCCATCCCTGGTACTCCAAACAGATAACAAAGAAAGGACAGGAAGGACTTGTGGGTAACTAGAACTTGGCTTCTTTGGTGGTGTGAGAGAATCTAGCTCTGTTGGGAAACTTGGAGGGGAGCAAGTTGTAAGATTTTATAGGTCAGAAGTTCACGACAAAGATAAAGTCTTGGGAGAATACACAGTGGGAAACTGTAGTGTGGTTGTGCACGGCCTGAGAATGGCTCTGGCCTTGGAGATGAGACACAGCACCTCCACCTTTGCAACAAGGACACTTGTGTGTCTCTGTACCCTTCAGTTGCACACCACGTTTCCTTTAGCAATGCTATCCAGTCTAGATTTCTAGACTGCGTTCCTGTTTCAGTTCACATGAGCAGTTCCCTAGCTTGTTTTCTGCCTCTTCTAGACATTGCCTACGTTTTATCAGCACTCTGGGGCAGGACTCTACTATCTCCAGTGGAGGAATGAGGAAGCTGAGACTCAGAGCTGTTAAGTTACCGAAGCCTCCAAAGATGATCGGCCATATGTGAGACCAGGGTTTAGACCCAGGTCTAGCTGAGATGGGAGGAAGAGGCAGGGGAGTCCTAAAGGCTCACAGGCCACCCAGTTTGGGGTCCCCAGCAGAAGGACAAAGACTCTCTAGCCAAGTAAAGGTGAGGATTGATGCCTGAGGTTGTCCACTGACCACATGTGTCCCATGGACACACCCACCCACACTCAAACCCACAAACCCACACATACCATAAACACATAAAAGCAACAAAATGAAAAGCCAGCATAGCTTGCTGCTGCTCTCACTGTGGCGGGGCTCCCAGGGTCAGTCAGTGCAGCTCTGTGATAGCATCTGGCTGTGCTGCTTTCCTGAGTGTGCCCACCCCGTGCCCCATCGGCTCTTCTCCTAGGTTCCCTAGTTCCTCTGAAGGGATGGAACCTATTCCAGGCAGTCTTTAGGTCTTCCCTCCAGGTCAGTGGCCCATTTTTTCATTGTTCCCTGCTGCTTTCACACACACACACACACACACACACACACACACACACACACACACACCAGAGTCATTTGATGTTTAACAAAACAGAGACACACTCCTTAGGGATTTATTTTATGATTATGTAAAAACCTAGCTCTCACCTCAGAAAATAAGATAGTTTATTCGGAAGCCCAAAATTCGTGACTGGTCTGGGAACACTGATTCAGGTTACCCTGAATGCTGTATTTCAGTTTGGTAACAGCTTCGTGAAGTTTTTGTGGTGGCAGGACAAAGAAAATCATCTAGATTCTGCATATGTGAGAAAACATGCAACATCTAAGCCAGGCTTATGTTGCTTACAATGACAGTCTCCTGTTCTATCCATTTTCCTTGCAGATGACATAATTCTATTCTCCTTTTATTCATTCTTAGAGCTGAACAAACTCTAGTGTGTATGTCCTGCATTATACCATTCATCTCTTGATGGATGTCTAGACTGACTATTCTTTTTAATGTGTGTTCTTGGTGCTGTAGACATAAGGATTTATTTCAGGGCTGTGTTCTGTCCATTGGCCAGTGTGTCTATTTTGACTTCTGTAGTTTGTCTCGGAGTCAGGTATTGTAACACCTCCAGCTTTGTCCTTTCCCCCAGGGCCACTCTGCTCAGGCTCCACTGTGGCTCATCCAAGTTTCGGGAGCACCTTTCATGTGTCTGTGCGGAATGGCCCTGGTGTCCTGATAGAACTTGATGGATTGTTTTCTTAATACTAATTGTTTTTCTGGATGTACACCGCTCAACGGTGAGATCCTGAGGGTTAACTGAACAATGAGATCCTGAGGGAGCAGCGCCTCTTTCATATGCTGGTGTCACAACTCCCCCCCCCATGGCAGAGGCTTATGCAGAAATTAGAGACTGCTTCTCCCTAGCCTGGCACAGTGGGTCTTACCCACAAAAGACCCATGGCTCAGGCTTCTAGTAGTTTACCTCCCTGCCAAGCTATGGACATGACTTCCAAGTTCTCCTTCAGCTGCAGCAGAGAGGATGGAGGAACGAGGTAGCGGTGAGCAGCTCACAGCAGTTGGCGACTGACACACCCACCAGAACAGACCAGGACACAGGCACGTGACCACAGCAGGGAGGGGTTTAAAACACAGTTGTGGAGAATAAAGTCGTTCGCTGTTTATTGGAAAATCAAATTGTTTGTTTAAACAGTTGGGGTTTCTTCTAGAAGTTCCTGTAACCTAGTTACTTGCCACTTTTCTCTTTCTGGGTCTGCTTGTGTTTCGTGGAACAGTGAAGTCATGTTAACAGATAGTGGAAAAGTCAGTTAATGTGCACAGTAAATGGTGTGGGTGGAAGGAGTTTGGGATTTGAGTGTCTCTGTCCTGAGAGCCACAGTCTCTGGAATGGTGTGTACATTGTTCACCCACAGAAGCGCACCTCCATAGGCAGTATCTACATGCCCAGCTGGATATGGGGCCTGCAGGGAAGCGTGTGCATCTTAACAAACACCTCACAAGATGGTTGTAAAAGCACTGAACTGCATGCATGTCATGGTCCATGAGTTGATTGCCAAGCACTTTAGCCATGGCCCACGGGAGCCTGGGAGGTCAGTTCAGGTCAACTCTGACTTCATGTGTCTGTCCCTGTGGCTGGGTCAAGGATGGAGAGCAGGGGAATCTCCCAGCAAGGTGGGCTGTCACGACTGGAGATGGTTCCGGAGTGTGAGCAGTTGAGCGGGCTGCGCTGGCTCCACCCTTCCATCCCCTGCCCTCCCAAGAGACTTATTTGGGGGCATCTTGGCAGACCAGTGGCCAGCCCACAGGAGCACTGAGCGACTGGCAAACCGCTTCCTAAGAGCTAAGTAGTTCATGGGCAGGTCCTCTGAAGGTATCACTTTCACACTGAGTTCCCATTCAGGTGGATTTGGGGTTTTGTTCTGCCCCTCCGACCAGCTCTCCTTTTTCTCCTAAGTATTTGAAGACCAGCTGGAGAAGTACTAATACTGTCTGCCCTCCACCCCCGCCCTTTTGACTGTGTAAAAATAGAAGGATTGGCTTTCTTCAGGCCTGGCTTTGATCTCCCATCTTTGTCAAAACCTTTTTCGAAGGTTCTACGAGGTAAGACATTCTGTGCTCCATGCTGGAGCCGGGAAGCGGGTAAGTGGGCAGGAGGAATGGTTGTGGTATTTACAAGTTTGGGGTGAGATGAGGGTCTTGAAGGTGTAAGTGTATGGTAAGGAAAGGGGGCATGGGTATAATGGGGTCCTTGCAGAGGGGTACAGCCATGCAAAACACAGGAAGTACCCCCCTTATCTTCTCCAGTGATAGATCTGCGCAGCTGAGAAAGGGGTATTCCAGGCAGTGTTCAGGGTCGGATGTTCTGTCCTCCATGTGGGCTGGAAGTGCTGCTGGCACTTTGTGTCCTGGCATAGGAGCTGTGCCTTCCCCTGGAGTTTCCCCCGACTGATCACAGCTGTACCAAAGCCACTCTGGGAGGAGGAGGATGAAGACTGGGATTTGAAAAATCTCGGTACCATGAGTCCTGTGCTAGATATCTGTGTGCCATTGTCTTTCCTGAAACTGTGGATCACAGTCACGTGTGTCCTTTAATGACAGACAGATGGTCTGAAAACTGGTAGGTAACTTCCTCGTGGCATGTGAGGTGCGAGCATGCACAGCTGTATGGTAGAGGCATTACACACTCGGGCTATGGGACGGTCAGTACCTGGTAGTCCTTGGCTGCAGCCTGGACATATGCTGGGACTGGCTGTCCAGGTGCTGCTGTCCAGGTGCTGACACGGTGGCCAAGATCTGTTCACTTCATAAAAGATACAGTGTGAGAGAGAGAGAGTGGGGTGCCCGTGTGGGGCACTTGGGGTATGAGTGAGTGCGAGGGAATGCAAGGCGGGGGAACAGCTGTCTGCCCTGACTATGCACTGGACACAGGCCGCACTGCCGTTAGATAAAAAGTTTCCTCGATACATTCATCTTAGCTTACTGGAGGGGGTTACTTTATGAACTAAGGGTTTTTTTTGTTGTTTGCTTTGTTTTTTGTTTGGAGAAAGGGTCTTTCTATGTAGCCCTGTTTGGCCTGGAACATTCTATTAAAGGTATGTGTCTGGCTAAACTTTAAATTCTGTAATTACACTTAAATTGCATATTGTACTACTATGCAAAAAGTTCTCTTCATATTCCATATTCTGCAAGCTTTTTCCTATTAGTTTAAAATGTTACCTTTGGAACTTAATAAATTTGTTTTTATTATGTGTACGACGATGCCTGAGTGTATCAGTGTGCAACGCACACATGCAGGAGCCCTTAGGGGTCAGAGGGTGTCGGATCTCCTGGAGTGGGAGTTACAGGTGGTTGTGAGCTGCCATGCGGGTGCTGGGATCCGAACCCTAGCTCTCTGCAAGAGCAGGATGTGCTCATAACCGATAAACCATCTCTGGCCCCATTCCACGTTGTTGTTGCAGTGTAGCGCCAGGCTCGTCAGCAGCACACTACACTCTCCATCTTGTCCCATCTGATATCTTGGTGGGCAGTGACAGGCCTGGGGGTCCTGTCCTGTGATGACAAAGCCTCTTCCTCCCAAGGACCTGTCTGAGTCTGTTCTGCAGTTAACTTTTTTCTCCCTCCCTCCCTCTCTCCCTCCCTCCCTCCCTCTCCTCCCTCCCTCCTCTCCTCCCTCCCTCTCATCCCTCTCCTCCTCCCTTCCTTCCTTCCCTTTCTTTCTTTTCCCTCCTTCCTTTCCTTTTTTCTTTCTTAAAGAGAGAGAGTTCTCTGTCGAACAGTGACAAGGCATCTAGCACCATGGTTCTCAACCTATGGGTTGCAGCCCTTTCCCAGGGGTGCTTAAGACATTGGAAAACAGATATTTATATTACATTTCATAACAGTAGCAAAATTATAAAGTAGCAATGAAAACAATTTTATGGTTGGGGGGGTTACAACGTGAGGAACTATATTAAAGGGTCGCAGCATTAGGAAGGTTGAGAGCCACTGTCCAGGCAAAACTCTAGAGGAAGCTGACTAGTGTCAGAGGCGGTGACCATCTTAGGACTGTTGAGACCTGTCCTGGGATATTTGGGAGTGTGTGTTACTCATTCTCTGTTGAGATTTCTCTCTGTGAAAGAGTCCTGGGTCTGGTGAGATGGCTGCGTGGGTAAAGGTGCTTGCAGTCAAGGCTGATACCCTGAGTTTGATCCCTGAGACCCACATGGTGAAGGAAGAGAACCTATACTCCCCAAGTTGTCCTCTGACCACCGCAAATGCAGCATGAGGACTTCGTGTGGAGGAGCTGACGGGCTTTGTCAAGCGAGCTGCTGAAATGTATGCCTTCTGTCCCTTTCTCTGCAGGAAGAAAACCACACAGCACCCTTTCTTTTTTGTCACTAATTACATTTTGTTTACTCTGTGTGTGCACAGGCTCATCTGTGTATAGACGAGCCAGAGTGTGCCTGTGAGGTCAGAGGACAACTTGAGGCTGTCAGTTCTCACCTGCCACCATCTGGGTTTGGGGGAATGCATGGCTCACAGAGCAACGCGTCGGCCAGTTCAGGGTTGTCCCTGATACTATAATAGATAGAAAACACCCCATGACCTATCAACTCATGCTCATGTGGTACGTAAGTAAAAAAAAAGCTGCCAGTCACATCCATGTTCAGAACTCAGCTACATGCAGAATGGCACAGGAGGTATTGAAAACATGCAGCTCTTACTGGCTCAAGGTTGTGCTAGATCAGTAGTTCTCAACCTTCCTAATGCTGTGACCCTTTAGTACAGTTTTTTGTATTGTGCTGACACCAATCATAAAATCATTTTTGTTTCTACTTCATAACTGTAATTTTGCTACTGTTATAAATCATAATGTAAATATCTTATATGCAGGATATCTTATTATATGACCCCTGTGAAAGGATTGCAACCCACAGATTGAGAACCATTGCTCTAGACACTGGTAAGCAGAGTATTTTTTTTTTTTTTTTTTTGCCTCCTACAGATGGATCTGTCCGTGGAAACCCTCTTTTGCTTCATGCAGGAGCGCCAGAAAAGATACGCCAAGTATGCAGAGCAGATCCAGAAGGTGAATGAGATGTCGGCCATACTGCGCCGCATCCAGATGGGCATCGACCAGACGGTGCCACTGATGGAGAGGCTCAACAGCATGCTGCCAGAGGCCGAGCGCCTGGAGCCCTTCAGCATGCGGCCTGAGCGTGAGCGGCACTAGCAGGCACCTGCCTCCCAGGCCGCCCCTTCAGCCTCTGCCTGGGCCCTGGTGTTTGCTTAGATGCGGTTGACCTACACGGACTTGCCCACGTGGTCATTCTTGATAACTGAAGTTGAGACAGTTGAATTCCTTTGAATTCTTTAAAGAACTTTGCATCGAGAGTTATTTTTATTTTGCTCAGATTTTTTTAATTAAAAGTGTATCTAGACTAGCTACTGTAATGAAACTGGAGAAAATGTTAAGAAGCCATGTTCTCCTTGGCACCCTGGGAGACTTTACTCAGGCCCTCTGGGTTGTGATTGCAAATATAAGATCTAACTGAGTCCAGTTATTGTTCCCACGAAAGCTCCTGTCACATCAAGGAGGTATCTGAGGTGTTTTCCTTTCCTGCTGGGACACTGTCTCTTTGTTTCCAGGTACCATGCCCCTTTTGTGGGTCACTGGAAACTGAATTCTCCCTTCACTCACTCCTGAAGTTGTTGTCTGTTAGTAACTGCTTTCCCATACAGAGTCCAGCCTTCCGTCACCTTGGCAGACCTCAGCCTCCGTAACAAGGTTGGCACCAACATTTCATCCTGTCCACCAAGGGTGGTCGTTCTCTCACTCCAGAGACCCACTGAGCTCTGCTGATGTGCCAGGGACGAAAGAGGAGGCAATGCAGCCTCTGCCCTCCATGTCATCTGTAGATCATGATGCTGAGGAAAGAGCTGCTGCCCATCACAGGAGTTCAAGGAGGAGATGCTCAAGGGAGGGAGGGAGGGAGTGAATGGAGGGGGCAGGCCTGAAGACAAAAGCGGGGGTCTGAGGAGATCAGGGCTGGGAGCCTGCAGCCTTCACCTTGTTCCCTGTATTCCTCCAGAACCCAGAGGTGATTTATTGGAGTCAGAATGGCTTTCAGTGTTTTATAAGATTAAAATTAATCTGTTTACTTTATTGTGTAGCAGCTAAACTTGATCTGATTCTAATCTTACTTTTTAATTTTTAATTTTATTTATTATTGTCATTTTGTATATGATGTGTTATGTGTGAATAGGATTATCATAACGCATGCTTGGAGGTCAGAAGACAACTTTCCAGAGCTGCTTCCCTCCTTCCACCTTTATGTGGATTCTGGGGATCAAACTCAGGTCTGTAGGCTTGTATGACAAGCATCTTTACCCACTGAGCCCACAAAATCCTGTTTCTTAATCAGATACTAATTTATGTTTTTAAAACCCAAAATAAAATGTAGGGCATAAGATAGTTGAATGGCAGAGGAAGCATGAGTATTTAAACTACAAGAAAGAAAAAAGATTAAATCAGAAATAGGGAAAAAATAGTAATGTTTAGTAATTTCTTTTGTGAGTGTTGGGGGTTGAAACAGGTCTGTGTACTTCTAGCTGGCCTGGAATTCACTACAGGCCAAGCTGACCTTGTTGCTGCTTCCTGCCTGTGTCCATAGTGCTGAGGTTACAGGCACTGTTTCACCATCCCTAATGTGTCTAGAATGTTCCAGATGACTAAATATATAAAGATTGTCCATTTCCTTAGAGCTGGAAGAACCCAGGCAGGACCCACCTCTTTCAGGGCAGCCTTTTGGTCATATCCTGCCTCCCTTCTTGGGACTGATGCCTTCATTCCCCATGTGGAAGTAGGTGAGGTGGGTCGAGAGAACTTCGGGGTGCTGCAGCAGCAAGCGGGGAGTGGGCCATTGTTTTACCTGTGCTGAGCCCCCTGGTGAAGGTGATCTTCATGTTTTTTTGTCTCATGACTGGAGCTTTAGCCATTCCTAGAGCAATTCCCAGTGTGGTACAATTTAAAACAGATGTTCTGTACCTCAAATCCTATTAAATACCCTAAGATGGTTCTAGACCATGTCCTGGGTGAAGGAAGTGGTAGCCTGCATTGAGTAATCCCTCCAGTGTTCTCAGTGTACTACCCTTCTGTCTTGTGGTTGCTCAGTTGTCAGATAATTGAGGCTCTAGTTCCAAACTGAGTTCTGATTCATTGATCTTTTCTTCCCATAGCGTTTCATTCTATTTTTGATTTTTCATACTGCTTTAGTATTATTTCCACAGAGTATTTTAATATGTGATGTAGCTAGATGAGGCCCCATTTACCCTCAGAAGCAGTTTTTCCTTTTTTCTAAGATTCAGATGGGCAGAAAGTTAAACAGTAATGCAGTAGTACTCATGTCTTCACTAGACTAGGGCATTTTTAGACTATAACCACATGGTCTTCCCTGAGTTTCTGGAATATTTAGAACCCAGCTCTATGCAAAGAGACATGCTCATATCCCTTCAAAGAAGGAAGGGCTAATTGTCCACAGAGCTGTGTGAACAGTGCAGGCTCCCACCGGCACCATCAACTTTACTTTGCTTAGTAAGTGCCTGAAATGCCGCTCAGACTCAGCCCCTGAGGACCGGGCTCTTCTGCCATCTCCTCATTTCATGGCAGAAGGGTTGGGGATGGAAAAAAGTTGGAGCAGCTAGCTCACTTTCTTCAAAAAATTGGGACAGGGCTAGAGTTATGCTGGGGATTTACCTAGTTGCTGTGGGTGGGTGAAGTGGTATGAGCTTGGCTAAGCCGAACCATTTCCCAGAAGCCCCTCCTGGTCTCCTTTAGGGTGGCATTGGCCACCAGCGAAGTTCTGATGAGATTTGGAAGAGGAGGGTGCTGAAATTTGTCTCAGGTCAGGCCCCATCCCATCTCACACACAGCTACTGGGATGTGCTGTAGCCTGGGTAGTGTCAGCTTCTTTGGAGCGTTCATGCACATGGATGAAAGCTCCCGTGTGAGGAGAAGCTGCTGAGGGCTTCTGAGGTCCTTTTCCAAGGGAGTCTGGGAAGCCGAGTGATGTATCAAAACATCCTTATGCTGTCTCTTGGTCAGGTAGTATCCTATGACCTATCTGGCCAGTACAGGTTGTTGTGGAAATGAAATAGCCAGGAGCTGTCAGAGAGCCCAGGATGGAAGTTTCTGTCCTTGATTTTTGGTAAGCCATCTTTACTTCCCTGAGCCTCAGTACTAGTTTGGAGCTAATGTCCCTCATGAATGTGAAAGGCCCAGTCCCCAGAAAATGGTACTGTTGGGAAGAGGTGGGACCTAGGAGATGGGGCCTGGTGAAAGGAAGTCAGGTCATTGGCAAGCATGCCCTTGAGAGAAGAATGTCCCATTTCCCATCTACTGTCAAGTCTGTGATACTCAACTCTAAGTCATTTGTTTTGGTTTTTGAGATAGGATTTCATGTAACCCAGGCTGCTGGCTTTGAACTCCCTGTGTAGCTGAGGATGTGACTTTGGGATGCTGCAGTCTCTTTCCCCAAGTGCTCAGGTAACAGACAGGTGTCACCACACCCAGCACTTGGAGAGTATCTTTACCTGTTTAGGCTGAGCTCCCAGGATTACCTATCCCTCCCTTCCTCTCCGTGCTTTGTAAACCGGAGTTCCTCCACCTTGCCTCTAAGAGCCTGTTTTGCTTCCCTGTGATGTGCTTATCTGTATTTAGGGACAAACAGCACTGGCTGCAGGTTCTTTGCTACCAGGAAGGGTAACTGAAGCTGGTCATCACCTCTTGTTTTATGTGCAGATGTTTTTAATACCTGTGGAGTGGCATTAAAGCAAGTAATGCCGACTTCTAGTCAGTGCTTGGAAGGCTGAAGCAGGCAGATCACTGTGAATGCAAGGACAGCCTAGACCACAGTGAAACATGATATCCACAACAAAAAACGAAACCACACACACACACACACACACACACACACAAAGCATGCTACAATCTTAGGGCATTGTGGTAGATGTTTCTCTGGCTACTTTCAAGTCAACTTGACACAAGCCAGAGTCATTTGTGAAGAGGGTACTTCAGTTGAGAAAATGTTCCCACTTGAGCCCGTGGGCAAGTCTGAAGTACATTTTCTGGACTGGTGGGCAGAGCCCAGTCCACTGTGGGCAGTGCCCCCCCGCCCCAATCTGGTAACCCTGGGTTAAGAAAGCAGGCTGTGGGGAGCAACCAGTAAGCAGCACCCCTCCATGGCCTCTGCATCAGCTCCTGCCTTCAGGTTCCTGCCCTGTTTGAGTTCCTACCCTGACTTCCTTCCGTGGTGGACTATGATGTGGAAGTGTAAGCCAAATAAACCCTTTCCTCTCCAACTTGCTTTTGTTCATGGTGTTTTATCACAGCAACTCAACCCCAAGACATATCTTTGTTTCCCTCAAAATTGTATCATTAGTAATCATATATATGCACATATGCACGTATGCATGTATAGAATTTCTTACCTTTCAGAAGTTAACTCCTCAGAATATAAAATAATACCATGAATACCTAACCTAGATACCTAACCAGTGTTGTCTGCAGAGTAAATATTTAGTGAAATGAGTTTCAGGAACACCACAGGCTGGAACAGAGGAATGGTTCCACTGTTTGGGTTTTGTGGTTTCTTTGGTTCACGTGCCAGGGAATCAAATGCAGGGCCTTGCACATGCTACTTACACACGGAGCTACATTCCCAGCAGCTGCCTGGAGCTCTCCGTGTTCCTGCCTCCGTGTGTGTGTGTGTGTGTGTGTGTGTGTGTGTGTGTGTGTGTGTGTGTGTGTAGTTCACAGAACCGTGGAATTGGTTCTTTTCTTCCATCTTGACATGGGTTCTGGGGAATCTTGAAGTCAGGTTGCCATGTTTGTATCTCACTGGCTAACGATTTTCTTTATCTCCATTCTGTCTGCCTTGTACTGACAGCATTTCATCTCTTTAGTGTACACTTTTGATTAAACTGGTGAGGCTAAGCTTCTCATATGATCAAATATCTAAGTAGAAGTCCTTGAGACATATATAAGATGGAGAGCAAATTGTTGTTGAGATAGGGTCTCACAGAGGACAGACTGGCCTCCTAACCCACTGTGTGGCCAAGGATAACCATAAACTCCTGAAGTTTCTACCTTCATACCCCGAGTGCTGGGATTTCCATTGATAACTGTGGGAGGCCAGCTCCCACCTTTTCCAGGGTTCCTATGAGGAGGAGAGAGGGATAAGAAACTTAGACAGAAAAATAGCGAAGAGGAGAACGACAGAAACACAGGACAGCTTCAGGAGGGCCTGGGTCAATACCCAACAGCCCCTTCTGCCTCTTCAAAAGGCTTTTTATAACAATGCCAAGGGGCGGGGCAGAAGACCTCCCCCTTGCTAGATCAAAGCACACTGCACAGCCAAGTGCAGACCCTTCCACACACCTGGTAACCACCCCAGGTCACCCTTAGGCAGCCCTGCTGGGTAGACAAGCTCAGATTCTCGGACCCTGAGTGATTTGGACCTCCACAGATAAGCATGTCTGGTTTATATGGTGCTGGGGATCAGATCCAGAGCCTTCAGACTGAGGTGAGCACTCTACCACCTCAGCCTCATCCCAGTCTCCAAGACAGTCTTCAAGAACTCCCCTTCCTGAGTTTTTCCTGGAAGGACTATGGATCACATCTGTAGCAGGCAGACATGCAGGCAGCTGTCCTTCCCTTTCCACACTGTCCGTGTATACCCTGAAATCAGGCAGGTAGAGCATCTCCAGTGTGCACCTGGAGGGGACGCAGGCCAGCATCCAGCACTGCTCCAGGTGAATGACATATGTGATGTATCACCTGCCACTTCCATTTTAAATGGCTAAACTCTCATTTGTGGTTCTGTGACTCCCTTCTTTTGCAACTTAAGATAGGGTGGCTCCCATCAAGGTAAGAACTGCAAGGAGAGGTAGCTTCTCACACTTATGTAGAAACAGGTACCAGTTTTGATTTTATTTCATCATATTAACATACATGACACATCAAAATGAGAAATGCACAACTGAACCATTCAACAGCTTGCTGTACTCCGAAGAACACTATATTCATATTAAACATTTATAGTCTTTCCACTCTGACTTTACAAATGGTCTAAACGGTTTCCAGCATCTCAGTCTAGTTTTGCTCATTCAAATCACTGCTTTGCATCACTGCAGAAGACTCCAGGCTTCCCTGTGCTCACATGAGGAGAGCCAACCACCACACCACCCACATCGTGCCTCAGAGGCAGCCCTTTCAGCAGGGTAGCCATGATTCCCAGAACTGGTAATGTGACGTTAGCGATGAAGACTGACAGCTAGCTGTAGAGCGTGACTATCAGCTACAAAGGGACCATGGCCAGAGGGCCCTACATGACGTAGGGCACAGGCAGCACACCGCCCCAAAACACTGACGCCAGCTCCCTTGATCCTCCTGGAACGTCCTTAATGACGGAGCTGTGGCTTTCACTTTTCAATTGTGTCTTGCCAGTGTGACCAGATTTTAAGAGGGTGGATTCTTACACATTTAGTGTGTGTACCAAAATTCACTGAGAAGCTTTGGGAGCTTCTGATTACATAAGAGATTTTGATGTATATCAAAAACACAGCTTGCTGAACAGAACCTCCACAGAGTGGCAATCTGCTCCCTGGGCAGTGTCTGCTCTGCTGTCATCTTAGGCCCAGACACAGCTTATCTGTACAGAACCAGTATGTCCACGAGGCTCATAATCCTCATGATCAAGCCCTTCGGCTTCGACCCATGTCACTCTATGCTGGTTTTAGCAATCACTATAGGAAACATTAAGTCACATCCTAGTCCAAGGACCGTCCACTTCACAAACATAGAAAAACCTGAGATATGAGTCAGCCCCTTGCTACACTTCCAGTAAAGAACCATGACCATACCTGCCCACACCCACACCCTGCTGACGTGAATTAAGGCTGTACTCTAGAGGAGAAAACTCAAGCCAGGAAGCTGAAAGGCAGATGTGTACTGTCACGAACACAGTTGTTCTTACTGTCTTCTGTTCTCAGCTGCCAGGATTGTGTCCACACAGTGATTGTATGCCAGGGACTGAGAAACCACTGTGGTCCTCCACTCCAGCCTTCCTCGGGAAGCAGGCTGGGATAGCTTTTGAAAAGAACTTTCCTGTATTCACAACTAAACAAAACTCAACAATTCCTTTGTAACCTTTCTAGTATGTTTTACTCAGAATAGTTCTTGCTTACCAAAGCCCATGGTAGATTTGGAAGTTTAAGAAGATTCTAGAAGTAGTACCCTTGTTGCATACCACAGGAAAAAAAAGGCCACCCAAGAAATCGGTTTCCTGCTTCAAGTTTTACCTTCCCAGATCTCCCTATAGTTTTATTCCATGTCAGGAAACAGAACTACAAAGCATGTTTTGGCTGAGACTCTGAATGGGCTGTCACTCCGGCTACCAAGCCCAATGATTCACATTTACCTCTAAACCAAGTCTGTGCTCAATTTAAGGATTAACAATCTCACTTTAGATAACTCTTTGATTATTATGAAGAGGGAGGGAGACTGTTCAGTGTCCCGTCCCTGGCTTAAGTCTCTAAGCTACCTGACTTTCCAATCTAGCTATGCTGAACTCTAGTTGGTCCCCTCTTCGCTAAAGCCGAGAAGGGTACATGGCAACTGCTTGTCCAGGCCCACTGGGATTTTGTGCAGAGACAGTATGAATTTGTCTGGAAAGTGACAAGTTACTTACTTATTCACAATGCCTAGAAAATGGGCTCCTAGACATGGTAGTGGTGATGGCCCCAATGTCTTGTCTGAGGTACTGGATTGGTTATAAGTAGATCTAGGCAAGGCTCCTAATAGTTCATCCAGCAGAATGATGTCCATGTCCTTCAGCTGTCAATCAAGCTTGGATTTATGACTCAGCTTTAGACAGGATCATTTCTCTTGGACTTCCCACTAGGGTCTGTCCCTAAGAGGGTCTTTCCACCTGACCCAGAGCTGGCTCAGTCTCAGCGCTAAGGTGCACTAGGGAAGGGCCTGGACAGAGATGAGTTCTGGAGATCTCCGCTGCACATGAAAATGGGAGGGATTTTGCCCTCTAACATCAAAAACAAAACCCCTTGCTTTTGTAGGAACAAGATGTGC
>CABHPQ010174712.1:0-61334 GCA_902168405.1 Peromyscus aztecus
TAATGGAATTATTTTCTCTGAATTTGTCAAATACAAATGGACTAGACATTGTTTAGGTATTCATCACTTGTATATATTGTATATAGTTATTGTACTTTTGTATATAGTTTTTCTTATATTAGTTACAACTTTCCTTTTTTTTCTCTTTTTATTAAATTAGAAAGGGGGAGATATAGTGGTATTCTATTTGTACTGAAATGTGATTTTATTTGTATGTTAATAAATAAAGTCGCCCAGAGGTCAGAGTTTAGCAAGCCATAGCGAGAGCTGGGCGTGGTGGTGCACGCCTTTAATCCCAGTACTCAGCAAGCAGAACTAGGTAGATCTCTGTGTGTTCAAGGATACAGTCAGCATTGGAGACACACGCCCTTTGATCTCAATACCAACCATAGAAGACCTGGAGGTCTGTACAGAGAGGCAGTGATGAGACAGCCACGTAGTTGGGTTTACAACCAATGAGAAGGAAGAACCAGAACTCTTTATAAGTCAAACGCACAGGAAGTAGCTTCCTTTTTCGGAGAGGTTTCTTGGCGGAAGAAGCTAGTCAGCAGCACGCGGGTAAGCTCCTAACTCTGACCTCTTGGGTTTTTATCTTTACCTTGGCTCTGTGTTTCTTATTTAATAAGACGGTTGGTTACATCTACAGTGTGTGGCATTGAGAAGCAGGCACTACCCATGAGTCTTGCTGTAAAATGACAGTTGTGACACCACAAGGGTGTGGGTGGGAGAACAGCTGGGAACTGATGAGGACTGGCTGAGTACCCTCATAAGAAAATTCTCAACCTTGTTCTTCTCTGAGTGGCTTGAGCCATGGGCAGTGGAAAACAAACAAACAAACAATCAAACAATACAGTGTTTCCTCTCAGTTAATCCCTTGGGACTGAGCCACTTGAGTCTAATGAGGACGAAGGGTTGGATGTTTGTGAATTTGTACTGGGCATGTGTTACGAATTTTGTGTGACTCGCCCCTTGATCATTCAGGGAGGGAGATGCACTTGTCTCCTGGTTCATTTCGAGTACTCATTTTAAACACAGACAGACACAGGAATTCACAGTGGAACATTCCAGACCTTAGTGATCACTGGTCGCACCCAAGGGCGGGAGTCCGAGCTTTATCCCAGCATGATGAATGACATTAGTCATTTCTCTCCCTGTTTGCTTCCACTTCCATATCTGCCTTAGCTGAGCCAACCTCCATCTTCTTATGTCTTGGAATCCATGTTTCCAAGACTTCTCTTCAACCAACTTCTAGCACCTGCTGGCATCTCTCAGCCCAGCCTGGCCAACCAGGGTTCCTCTGGTTAATCCACCCTCTGACAAGGCTCCCTGTGGCTAGCTGTCCTCCCTGAGTGGTCTCACCCAGCTCTGTGGTAATTCACCAGGCCTCTCAGCTCAGGAGCTGCTACGTTGTAATCGCTCAGCTGACTCCTCCCAGTCAACATGCCCGCAGCTCACCGTGGTCTCCGCCGACTCTGAAGAAGCTGTCCCGAGTCTCTTCTTGAACTCGGATGCCCAGTGTTCATTCCAGACATCCTTGTCCATCCTCCACCCTGCTGCCCTCACTGCCTAGTTCTAGCCATGCCTGCCAGTCTCTCCATCTAGCTACGTCCTCCAACATCTCATCCTCCCACTCCATCTCATTGCTGGGGAATCCAAGAAGGTGGCAACCACAAACTCTCCTCTCTCTCCACTTCAGGGGACCCTCCCTGTGTTTGTTTTCCAATGACTCCAGTGAAATGTAGAATGGGTTTATGGTGTATAACCTGATATCTCCTGGCATGTTACTTTCTCTGAGGCTTCACCAGCTCATGCAGATTCCTCACCCATGTACTAAGCTTAGCCATGCATGCAACAGGCCCTGTGCCTTCTCTAGCTGTCCACCCATCTGCTTCTCCTGTGAAAACCAGAAAAGAGTCTCTATACTGGTGATGCATGCCTGCAAAGAGAAGTTCAGTTGGTCCGCACAATGCTGCTCTAACTTGTGTGTGACAAACATGGCTTATCTATCCCATATGTACCAGCTCCCTGCTCTAAATCAGGACCTTGCCAAGGTGGGATGTGGGCTTCAGTGCTGTTGAACTGGGGATGCATGGAGCTCAGCATACCCAGGCAATGAGGTAGTGTGTGAGCATATGGAACCAAGAGCCTAATGTGGGAGAAACATTGTGCAGTCTACAACAAAAGCTTCCCGTGTGCTCAGCTCTCTCCCACTCTGGTCTCCAGGCCATATGAAGTGTTACTGTGCCGTTCCATCTCTTGTGCTCTGGTTTTTGTCATCATGACCAAGCACTAGAAAGAAGAGGCTTCAATTCCAGAAGCCATGGCTCTGCCTGCCACTGAGATTATGACTGTGATCAGTTAACTCCCCACTAAGGATCCCAAGCCCAGATCTCTGTCCTGAGGACTCAGAATCCCAGCAAGTTCCCCAGGCAGAGGGCTCTGGATGCACTGATGGTGGACATTGCAGGCTCTTTTTTTTTTCTTTCTGCAGTTAGTATCCCCTTGAGATTCACTGAGACAATACATGGTATTTGAAGATTCCTGCCATATGTGGGGACCTGAGAATGTACCAGGCATGGTCTCAGCTTTCATGAATCCTGTAGGAATTTTAGTCTATCCTCTGACCTCTCTTCTTGGCCTGGGTCTCTAAAGCAGGACTTCTTCCCTCCCTCCCTCCCTCCCTCCTTCCATCTTTTGACAGACTGGCCTACACTATGTAGTTAAAGATGACCTTGAACTTCTGGTCCTCCATCCCTTCCCTTCCAAGTGCTGGGATTACAGATGTGATATCACACCAATTTATACGATGCTGAGGATTGAGCCCAAGGCTTTGTGCTTGATAGGCAAGCATTCTACCAACTGAGCCATACCCCCCGTCCATAACCTACTTTTTTAAAGCTCGCGTGGCTTCTCTCCATTTCACTGCTGTGTTGGCTGACAAGGCAGCCTTCCCTCTACAGCCTCAGGACCATACACAGCAAATGTCAATTACAAGACAGGGTTTTAAACATTCCCCAATCTCAATTCTCCTTCCCCTCTGTGGACAGTGGCCACCTGGGTGTCCCATGAACAACTGTCAAGGTGTTCAGCACCTCCACAGGTGAGGTCAGGTGCCAGTGTGGTGACATTGCCACTTCTGGCAGCCCTGTTGTCCCCAGGACCTACTCTTCAATGCTCTGTAGAAGTGGGAGAGCAATATTTTCCTTGCAAAGTAGAGTTGAATTTGAGTCCCGTTCCTTGGCAGCACCGCGTTCTCAAGCTGCTCGATGTTTTCCTGGATGCTTCTCTGATGTGTAAATTAAACCATTTCTGCCCTAGCTATTTTTTTCCTCTGTGGGTTCACAGAGATTGCTTTATGAAAACTAGTGCTGAAAACGTCTTAAGCACTTTACTCCTTGCTTGTTGGAACGATCATGTCTTCTAAATACGTAAGCCATTCATTAACCCAGCACCATTTCTCCCCACTGCACACTGCCTCGACACACTCTCACACCTTTAACACCTTCCACATCATTAAGAACCACTTGCCACGGCAATGTGGGATGTGTGTAAACGGGAGAGGCACCAGTTTTCTGGAATCCATTCATCCCGAGGAATGGGAGGTCTCCAAAGGAATTAGGTGGCCCAAAGGTGCTCGGTGACCCTGGCACAAACAAGATACACCACAGGAGTGACTGAACCAGGTGGTCTGCTTTGCTGGGTAATTGAGACATTTTGGGGAGAAAAAGGTTTTAAAAACTACTTTGGGGTAGAGGCAAGCAGGGATTTGTGGGATTTAGGAGGTGGAGTCAGTGAGTTGCTGTGCTCCTCACCTCTGAATCCTTTTCTTCATTCATAAAGTCGGTGTAGGGTGAGTTAGAGGGTGCCATGAAAGGCCCTGGACAAGGGAAACGCTCCCTCTCATGTCTTCTCCTTACACATCCCATCACGGTGAATGCAAAGCTGGACATGAGGGAGGCAGCCACTAAGCCAAACGCATACGCCCAGCTTTGCCAATCCCCTCGGCACTGGGCACTGAAGCTTAGCCTTGAAGGCAAACAAACAAACAAACAAACAAACAAACAAACAAACAAATATCCAGCCATCTCTGCCCCACTCCACAGTCTCCTTTGCCAATACACAGACTTCGCACCCACCTACCTCAGTGTCAGGGTTTCCAGACTTGTTTTCCACTGATAGACAGTCAGGGTGTATTTTTTCTTCTGCTAAACACTTCCTCGTGTCATTGTACTTGAGGAAATGATGTGTGTTTATATATAAAAGGACCTACCTGACCAACTTCTGATTTTTCCCTGGATTGTCTAGATTGTTTTGTTTTTTTTTTTTTTGACAAATAAACCATTGTCTTACAGCATAGACTATGTAAGAGGACTGGGAAGATGGCTCAGTCAATGAAATGCCTTTATGGTGAACTAAAGTGCACAGGACTTTAGTTCAGTCACTTGAGTCCACATGCCAAACCTGCAACCCCAGCCTCGGAGGCACAGAGACAGGTGGGGCTTAAGCTCATTGGCCAGCCAGTCTAACTGAATTGGTGAACTTCAGGTTCAGGGGGAGGCCCTGTCTCAAAAAGCAGAGGTGGTAAGCAATTAAGGATCAGACACCCAACATCAACCTTGGGCCTCCACACACATGTGCGCGCGCGCGCACACACACACACACACACACACACACACACATATATATATAAAACACCAAACACACACACACACACACACACACACACTCACTCACACGACAGCAGAGCTCAACGCTATACAAAGAAAACAGGTGCCACTCTGAGGACTTGGTGAGCCAGGACACCCCGTCCTTTGAGGCCTTCTCTGCTTCTGCTAGTGGAGCAGGCCACTACCAGGCACCTGTTTAGATTTGCTTATTCTCCCCAGGGTCTGTCTTTCTAGCACACTCTCTAATTGACATCAAGCAGAGTTATTGATTTCGGTGGGTGATGATGTTGCCTTGCTGAGCTGACTTGGTTCATTATGAACAGACAGATAAAAGGCTGATAAATGTGGTTGTGAGGGAGCCACAAAGCTTGTCTCTCCCCACATAAGCTAGTGTGTCCTCGGGAGTCACTACTGCTGAAGTTTCTAAGCTTCTGTATACATAAGAACCCACTTGTAAACCAACACTCACATGACTCTACCGGAAAGAGTGTCAACAACTGCACCCAGGGGTCCATGAGGGGTCAGCAGCTGCCTCCTGGGTCCCCAGACAGACTTGTCAGTGCTGGCTGTGTCTCTGAGTCCAGCTAAATTCCTGTTCACTATTCTACCAGGATGTTTAAGGTTTTCTTCATTCTCGATCTTCTATATACACTTTTAAAATGCATGCATTGTGCAGAATGGCAAACAATAAATGTCCAACTTGAATTCCCACAAACTGCAGGTCTGTGTAGATGACAGTCAGCCCTCATCAAGCTTCCCAAGTCCACTCTGGATTAGTATGGCCTCCATCCAGGGAAGCCACACTGTCACCACGGCATCCTGGAGGGCCTGTCTATTCTTGGAGTCTAATCTAGAGTCACTCGGGGTCTGCTGTTTGTCTTCTGATAGTGAGAGCTAAGCTGTTGAGGTTAGCTCCGACTCTGCATGAGGTCCTGATCCATCCCAGTTAGTGACCATCTGGTGTCTCCACTGAGGTCCATCACTGTCTGTGGCACGTGTGTGGCTCTTCTTTGGAGACATACCCAATGGCAGTGTGATGACATTACAGCAGATGCTTGTTGACACACACCAGTGTCTGTGTTGGGTCCCTCCACAGCATCTTGTTACACTGCATGTTGCTGCCATTTAGTGTAACTGACACAAAGAAATTAAGAGCCACCTGACATTTATTCCTACTAACAGCACAGAGGGGCCCAGGTCCCTCAAGATTTCTTCAGACCCTCATTATCACCTATTGGTGAGTATACCCTTTCCTCTGACCAGTACTACCTCATGTTTCAAGTCAGATCTGTTGAAGAGCAGTTTACCCATCCCTTTTACGGCACGTTCATTTTAGGGTATGAGAAGACACATTTGGCATACAGATTCTACCACTGGAAAAATCCCTTATTCCTTTCTGGTCAGTCTTCCTCCACACGCCTTCAGCCACTTGTCTCTGAGTTAACTCTGCGCTGGAGTCCCATAGAACACAATTGGATGATGCAGGGACCCTCCTTGTGTCTGACTTTTTTTGATGAGAAAGTACTTTGTTGTTGGTAGTTGTGGTATTGGTTTTGGTTTTTGTTTTTCAGACCCATTTATGCAGACATGTAATGCAGAGTTGATGATTGATTGATTGATTGATTGATTTTTCTGAGTAGTATTTGGTTGTTTGAATACTTCAACATATATTCATCCATTATCCTACTAAAATATGTTGATATCTTTTGGGGGGTTGTACTTTTAGGTGTGAAATTACTGTGGATGTTCACATGTAAGCCATGTTTGAACACTTTTCATTGTTCTGGGGTAAATACCAGGAGTGGGGCACATGGCAAGTGTGAGGTTCTCTTTATGAGCAGTTGATGGCTAGTTGTTGAAATTGTTTATTTTTCCATGGGGATTAGAACCAGTCATCTTCTCAAAGTGCATTAGCAAAATTTGATAGGAATTACATTAAATTGCATGATGATTACTGGGGAAAAAAAGGGTATTTGGCAATGTTAAATCTTCAACATTGTTGTTCAGGTAAAATTCTGAATTTCAAGTTGCTGGAAAACACATTGAGAACAAATTTAAAATTTTAAGCAACTATAGAAATGCAGCATTTTAATGGTCTTGATACTAATAAACACATTGTGGCCATTTCTCATCTACACACTTCTGGGTGGTTCCCTGATCTGTGTTTTGTGGTGATATTGTGTTCCCCAAAATATTGTGCACCCTAATAAACTTATTTGGGGTCAGAGAACAGAACAGCCACTAGATAGACATAGAGGCCAGAAAATGGTGGCACACATGCCTTTAATCCTATCACTTGGGAGACAGAGATCCATCTGGATCTCTGTGAGTTTAAAGACACATTGGAAACAGCCAAGCATGGTGACTCACACCTTTAATCCCAGGAAGTGATGGCAGAAAACAGAAAGGTATATAAGGCGTGAAAACCAGGAACTAGAGGGGTTAAACTTTTAGACTTTTAGCAGCCAGTTCAGCTGTGATTCATTCTGGATGAGGACTCAGAAGCTTCCAGTTTGAGGAAACAGGATCAGCTGAGGAATTGGCAAGGTGAGGTGGCTGTGGCTTGTTCTGCTTCTCTGATCTTCCAGCATTCACCACAATGCCTGGTTCCAGGTTTATTTTTATTAATAAGACCTTCTAAGATTTGTGTTACAGTGTTTCACACTGGGAAGTGTGTAGAGTGCTGCTGAGCTGCAGCAGAGGATGCTGGAATGTACCACCCAGTCCTTTCCTAAAAGACACCCTTGTGTTAATCAACTTTCATCCCCTAATAAGATATCAGAAATGTGAGCTATAAAGAAGATTTGTTTGGGTGCACAGGCCATGGTTGGACAAGCATACACGTAGTTTGCTGGCCTCTGGTTAGGGTTGCCAAGTCATGGTAGATGGTTGTGGAGGAAGAAAACATTCACTTTGTGGTGAGAAGCAGAAGAGAGTTGGGTGAGCCAACAGCCAACCATCTCCTTCAAGGTCACATGCCAATGACCTAAAGACCTCCTTCTAGATCTGGAAGATGGCTCATCAGGTAAAGACACCTAATCCCAAGCCTGATGACCTGAGTTTTGTCTCCATGGAAGGGAAGAATTGACTTTTGAAAGTTGTCCTCTGACTTCCATGCATGCAATTTCACACACACACACACACACACACACACACACACACACACACACCTCCAAATAAATAAAAATGAAAAGAAATATCCTATTAGCCCCAACCCTTGAAGTTCTACTTCTTTTCAATAGCACCATACTGGGGGCCAAGCCTTTAACAAATGGGCCCACAGGGGACATTCTGAATTAAAAATATGGCGTGCTTTCCCCAGGAGCAATGACAGGCGCCTCCTCGGGAACTGTGCTTGGCTATGGAGTCCTTTTGCTAGGACAAGAGTTTTCCCTGGAGAGGGCTGATCTACCTGCAGTGCAGAGACTACCACTGCTGCCACAAGTTATGATGTTCTAGAACAGTGGTTCTCCACCTGTGGGTCAGGGTCACATGTCAGATATTCTGCATATCATATATTTACATTATCATTCATAACAGTAGCAAAATTATAGTTATGAAGTAGCAATGAAATAATTTTATGGTTGGGGGTCATCACAACATGAGGACCTGTGTTAAAGGATCACAGCATCAGGAAGGTTGAGAACCACTGCTCTAGAAGATCTCTTCTTGGTTTTTAATCCCCATCAGTCTCCACTGCCCTGGTCCTCCCTGGGTACTCTCTAGTCAGCTTCTTCAATTCTTGTTTCCTACCCAGGGAGGAGGCTGGCTCTGAGATGGGACCTGGATGGCAGTTTAGGGGCATGATGACTAGTGGTCCATGAAGCAAGGTAGCTCCTGGCATGTAGTAAGGATAAAGCAGTTGTCCCAAGGCAGGCCTGTGAGCATCCAGGCTCCCTTTGGGAGGAATACTCCAGCTCTGAGCCCTCTGATATCATCTCGCTGCCCTGTCCCTACCTCATTGTCTTCATGCAAAGCCTGTCTCTGAGAGTTCGCTTCTCAGGAGTCAGGCATAAACTCAGGGCTTTACAGTGTGGTGGTTATTTGCATAGAATAATATCTCATTCTACTTCTTTTTGCATTGCAGCTAAAATTGATATGAAACTGTTTTTTCAAAAGTGTATTTTCTGCAACAATAGACCCAAGGGATGCATTAAAAGAAAGAAGTACTCCGTGGCCACCTCAATCTGGGGAATGTGTATAGACTCCCCCTTTCCCTCAGGAGTCCAGCACGCCTGTTAGTCATTACAAGCTCCCAAGAATTTGGCCATGGAGGAAGTTATTTATTATTAATTTTACTCAGTGTTTCCAAAGTTTAATTAAATCTGCCACATGCGTTGCCTAGTACCCTTCGACCGTGGTGCAGTGGGGCTTGCTCAAAGCCATTGCACGGTCTTGCTGTAACCACATGGCCAGTGCACAGGGATGAAAAAGAGAGACGTATGCTGTGAACATGCTGTCACAAGATTGTGGCTTCCCTGGAGCTTCACAGTGACATCTATACCATGACCCCTTTGTCTGAGGTGACACCAGTTAGCAGAGATCTCCTCTATTCCTGTCAGGAGAGGGCAAGGCTTCTCTGGTCCCAGAAGTCCCTTCTCTCCAGGCCTTGCATGAGGACCAAGCCATGAAGAGACACCTGTGACAGAGCAGAGGGCATCACAACAGTCACAGGGCCATCACAATGGGGTTTTGCAGTGTGTGTGTGTGTGTGTGTGTGTGTGTGTGTGAGAGAGAGAGAGAGAGAGAGAGAGAGAGAGAGAGAGAGAGAGAGAGATTGGGCTTGACATCTGGCAGGGCTGTAATGATTATAGGCAAAAGCAGGATGAGGGTCAGTGGACAGACAGTTAAAATGGCAACATCTGAAACAGGACTAATGGAAATCTGAGTAATGGGATGACCAGACCTCACTTGGGGACCACAGGGGATGAGGATTTTCATTGGATATCAGAATTGGGGGACTGCTAACCCGACTCAGGGTTCTTATTGATGACTGAATTTTACATGTGTACAGATGGGTCTAAAAGGTTTGAGAATACTTCTGAGGGCCAGGTAATCAGAACTTCCTTAACATTTCCTCTCAGTAAAAACTCTCATGGCCTTATAATTGGCTATGATGAGAAGACAATAGCCACATGGGTCATACATGACAGACCCCTTCTCTACAGACCAGCACTGTCTGTTGTAAACCAACCTTGATTTCAGACATCATAGAGCTGGTCTCCTGACTCTTCTTCAATACTAGTCCCCCACTATGGCTCATCCACAGAGGAGATTGGAGATCTCTGGAGCCATTTCCTAGCCAAAGGGATGGGGCAAATCTACCACTTTTACTAAGTTCCATTAGAAGGAAAGAAAAGATAAACAGAAATATAGAGAGGTAAAAGCCCAGAGGCAAAAGGTAGACAGGATAATTTAAGTTAAGAAAAGCTAGCTAGAGACAAGTCAAGCTAAGGCTGGGCATTCTGAAGAAAGAATAAGTCTCTGTGTGATTGTTTTGGGGAGCTGAGTGGTGGGCCCCCCAAAAAGTAAAGAGTAAAAACAAACAAACAAACAAACAAAAAACAACTACACTGAACTACTTCCCACAGCAAGAACCTGACTGAGATCAATATATCTGGGAAGGGGCAACTGGCTGCACAGGGCCCTGGTGAAGCTTGAAGATCACCTTCCACTGTCCATCTCCAAGATCATTCTGTACCTCCTCTGGCATTGAGCCAGTAATACCTGGGGATCCTGTTATCACTGCACACCAGAATGGCTCAAGAGCCCTACTGGGTTTATGCCTGGTCCCTGTCACAAGTTTTTGACTTAATCAACCTAGGCTACAACCATCTGGGATGTCAAAGCTTTTCAGGAAATTCTACCATGCAGCCAAAGACGCTTAATTCTCTATGTCTGGAGGCATAAGGCTCTATAGTCCTGTGACTCAATTTCATTGACCAATCCACCCTGAAAGCTGAGCTCTGTCACCAGTGGGTTGGCTCACCTACCTGCCACGGACAAAGTGAGGACTGGACAATGTCAAGGAGGGAGAGTCTCAAGGTCCTGGGTGGGCATCCTGTCCACTACACCTGGTGCTGTCTACATACTTTAAAATTTCAAGTTGAGAGGCTGTAGAGATGGCTCAGCAGTTAAGAAAGCTCACTACGCTTGCAGAGGACCTGAGTTTGGTTCCTGGAACCCACATCAGGTGACTTACCATTGCCTGTAACTCCAGCTCCAGGCAATTTGATGGCCTCTTCTGGCCTTCATTGCCACTTGCATATATGGTGCACATAAACTCACCCAGACACACACAAAATAAGTAAATATTTTGGGGGGGCAGGTATTGTCTTATTTATTTTTAATGCTGTTTCCCTTTTTTATTTCTGAGATTAGACTATAATTACAACATCCCTCCCTTCCCTTTCCTTCCTCTAAAATCCCCAAGATGTCCCTCCCTGCTCCCTTTCACATTCATAGCCCTCCTTTTCACTAAATGTTATTGTGTGCATGTGTGTATTTATATATACAAATTCATTCATATATGTAACCTGTTTAGTCTGTATAATGCTGCTCATTGGAAAAGGCCACATCTCCCACCCCCAGCCTTCAGTTGCGGATAGTTCTTTGTGTAGGGTTGAGGCCTTGTGGGCCTTCTCCTGTTGGCTTTGGCATGTCTGTTGGTATCATTCTTTTTCAGCTTATGTATGGGCAGTGATGTTGGTGAGACTCTAAGGGTATAGCTTCTGATGTTTCTAGGAGACCCAATCTCACAGAAAACTCCTGGTCTTCTGGCCCCTCCACAAAGTTTTCAAACTGAAAGAAAGTTTCAAGTGCAGTTTTCTTCTTCTTTTGCTTATTTATATAAAATGAATTGTGATTTGTTTATTTTTGTGAAGTGTTTTGCATAGCAAACTTAGCTCATTTTTCTGTCTTGAAAAATGTCCCATGTTAAGGTCACACACAACCACAGGAATGAAAAAGATGTCCTCATGATAAACAGTCATTTGCCCCAAGCCAGTTATGGGCAACAGATCTGGGGCCACTCAGATAGTTAAAGAAGCATCTTCATCTTCATAGTCTCCAACAAGCTCTCCCTGAGCATAATAAATGGAGAAAAATACATCTCTACTCAGTGAAGAATTAAAGTATACCAGACCACTTGCTAAATATGACTTTTGTAATTACTGGCATATTCTTGTTTTGTGTGATTAAATTTGGGTATTTTAAATGAGATTTTCTATCCCCTTGAGCAGCCCCAAATATGTTTATTTAAGTAATTGAATTCTATATTTTGGTTAAATGCTTTTTTTCATTTTTTTTATTAAGAATTTTTTTTCCATTTTACACACCAGAGATCCCCCTCTTCCCTCCCCCGCCCTCCCCAGCCTTCTCCGACAACCGACCCCCATCCCCCCCTCACAAGAAGGCAAGGCCTCCCAGGGGGAGGCACATCCAGTAGAGGTAAGTCCAAGACCTTCCCCCTGCCTCAAGGCTGCACAAGGTGTCCCATCATAGGTAGTGGGCTCCAAAAAGTCCCCTCATGCACCAGGGATGGATTCTGATCCTACCGCCAAGGTTAAACTCTTAACCAACATCACCATGTATGAAATTATTTTTAAAACAGTAGTTGATTCAATGTTCCCGTTGATAACCTGGCTTTACATACAATTCATTTATGCAAACTCCCAGGAAGTTATCACTGCCACCCCACAGCTGTGTGGAGAGGATGTCCCCAACTCGGTCGCTGTGCTCTACCTTGCCAGCTTTGCGGTGGCAAACAATCTGTCCTCCAGCCACAGACTCCTCTCACTGTCCTGCCCATCCGGTGTGCCCTCGCCTGTTCCTCCTGGGGACCTCACCCCTATGTCCTAGAGGAGACTCCCCCAGCCTGCCCAGAGCCTGAACCAGCCCTGCAGTGCTGGGACCCTTCTCCCCAAGATTTAGAGGCTGGGATCTTTGCATGCATTTGTCTAGTGATTCAGTTACAGGGCTGGCGTCTTCCCCATCACTAGACACTAATTCCTGAGGACATTGCCTTAGTACGTCCAGTCCAGCAACTGGCCAGTGAGGGCAGCGTAGACACAAGAGTGTCAGGCTCACAGTGAGCGAGCGCTGGCCTGATCCAGAGGTCAGAAGATATGGTCGGTCTTGGTTCCACCACAAGCCAAGGCCTCGTGTTAACCACCCGTGAAAAGTAGCGCTTTCTCTGCAGGCAGGCAGGCTGGGTGGAGTCAATTTTTATAAAATAGTCTCCAGAGTGATGGCATTTTATCTAAAGAAACCTTTAGACCTTGAAACGCCGAGCTGTAATATCTAACACCACCTCTGCAGAGGTCAGCAGGCAGCCTTGTTACTCCGACTCTGAGGCTGGTTTTCCAATAGCTTCATTTAGACCGTGTCTCTGGTGACAGGGCTTTCATACATTCACATCCTAGAGAAAAAAATTTCCCCCCACGCTTTCGGGATTATTTCAGCTAAACAACAATTAAAATACAGACTTTTCACTCGGCCTACACCAGCCCCTCCTTGCTCCGAGCCTCGAATGTGCAGGAAGAGATGCTCTCAGGAGTCCTTCGAGGCCCCGCTCTCTGTGCAGGCTAATCACCCCTCCGCAGCCCCCTCCCCAGGGAAGCTTGGCTTTATTGTGTCTAAATCAGGTCAGAGCAATCGGAACTGTTGGCCCCTGCAAACACAGGAGGAAGAATCCTGCTCCTGAAAGGCTGGCAGAGGACTCAATGGGCTGAGCAAATGGGAGTAGACAGTGAGCTGGAATGAAGCCTGTGGTACACACTGGGGACCAGGCTCTGTGGTGATTAGCCTAGGGAGGCCTAATGGGCCAGGGAGCTTTTGCAAAGTTTGATTGGCAGGACATCGATCACTCTATTTGTGGTTCTACTTGTCTCTTTGAGGTAGTAAATGGAAACTTAGCTTGTAAAACCTCCTATTAGCTACTTTATGGGATCTGTTCTCAAGAGGCAGCTGTGTGTTCCATGCTGGGGAGGCACTGAAACACAGGCTGTGTTTGATGCTGCAAGCACAGATAAATGCTTATCTCCCTCTGCAGACAGCAAGCCAGGGCCTTCATCTTCTCCCCCAGAAGGAGCCTCCCTCAGGAGTGTGTCATTTGAAGCATCATGCAAACCTGAGCTGTGCTTTGGAATCTGTTTTGGGTTGTAACACAGTCACCACAGTGGCGCTTGTATTCACCTCCTTGGCTTGTGGCTTCCAGGGGAAGCAGCCTTGGCCACAGCCAGATGGCCAGGGACATCTCTTCTGGAACTGTAGGCTTAGGAGTTGGGGAGGCTCTTGAGTTCAAAGGCAGACGGGTTTTGCTATATATACACTGTTGCCAAGTACCCTCCATAATGGTCACCGCAGAGTTCCAGATGTTAAATTTGGATAAAAACACAGCCAGAGCATGACCTCATGGCTAAAAGATAACTCACAAAGATGTGCCGATACATGTACATTTCTGGGCATGCCTGTGTGCTGATGTTTTCCTGTGTGTGCATATGGCTGGGTGGGTACTCGCCTGGATTGTGTCCCCCATGGAGTTTTGATATGAATGTTAAGACCACAGTGAAGGGTACTGAGGACAAGCTTATCCTCAAGTGTCCCTGTGCAGGAGCTGAGATGGACCCACAGAAAGTTAAAATTTCTCAAACAGCATAAAGTGGCCTGTGTTCTAATTTGATGCCACTTTGTTGAGATTCTGAGCCTGAAGTCATCCAACTTCTAGGCAGTGCTAGACTGTGCTGAGGGGCTACACAATCTCTGGGAAGTCATCAGTACTGATTGATGGCTGTTGGCCAAGAAACATCCTCGCAGAGAATTCCACCGAGAAAAACAGACATGGCCTCTGGCTGTGCACACCCACACTTACAGCTTCCAGGCAGTGTCCAGAAGTCAGCATTTTTCTTCTTTCACATAAAGTTATTTGGATCTTTTTTTTTTCTAGGCCAATTAGAGCTCCCTTTAAGCTAGCTCCTCCCCTGCCACTCCTCACCTATGGGAAGCACCAGCCACGGATCAGGACCTGACTTGTAACGTAAGCTAGCTTGAGGAGTCAAAAGACACGTCCCATTCAGAGTGTTGAGGTTTGCCTGCTCTGGCTTCAGAGGAAGGTCTCTTCACTAGACCCTGGATAGCAGCAAGAGCCTCAGGTGACACAGAGGGTGGAGACCCAGGAGGTGACAGGGGCTCTGAACAGCTAGAGGTGGAAGGACATGCCCCAGCATGCCCTCAACCTTGAAGCCAAATGCTATCAGACTGTCACTGCGGCACCTTCCCCGAGACCGGAACAATGACAGTTATGCTTGGCGCAGACTCAAGTCACCCTGGAACTTTCAGGGAAGTTCAAAGGCACAGTAACAGGGATGCCAGAGCTTCTGCTGGGCTTCAGAGAAATCTATCCCCAACCTTCAAGGAGCAGAAGAGCTCAGCATGGAGCTCGAGCACAGCCTGGGCTGTTAGGGGTCATGGGGTCAGAGCTACCAGGAAGGTGGATGTGGCCAAGTTTGTGGAAATGCCCCACTCCTGGAAGTTCAGGAGATAGTCTGCTGAGGTTTTTGTCCTTTGCTTCCAGGGGCCCTTGACAGCTGACTTCAAGATACTGCAAAGAAGATGCAGGTCTCTGGAAGATTCTAGAGCAAACAAACACTAATGACAAGCAGGTTAGCCAACTTGACTGACAGACATCCCTGTTCCTAAGCAGGGCCTCCAGATGTTTGCCATAAGCCTCAGGTAGCTTCAATATACAGAACTACTTCTTCACGTGAGAGGAAAACCCCAGGCAAAAGGGCTTTATCAATACCAAAACTACAGGGCTGGGTCTGCTGCATTCCAGGATAGCTGAGATGGGGCAGAGGTCAAGGCCATGGTGACTGACCATACCTGAAAATACAGACCTATGGATATGCCACCCCAGACAGCGTGTGTGTGTGTGTGTGTGTGTGTGTGTGTGTGTGTGTGTGTGTGCGCGCGCGCGCGCGCGCGCGCGCGCGCCAGTATTCAGTAGAACATTGGTCATTCTCCCAGCAAGCTGTGCATGGCTCAAATATCACTCTCCGAACCTATGCAGCTTTCTTGTGTGAGTGACCAAGACTGGTCACATGCAGGAATGAATAGCATGTGGTCCAAAGTATAGTTTCAAGAGGGGGTCCTCCAGAGAACCGAAAAGACAGGGAACCAGTGAAGGGCCAGAGATGATCAGGGGTCAGGAAGCAGTCACAGCTGCACCCATGAAGTGATGCTGTAAGGTTACGCCAGGTTCCCCAAGTCTGCAGAGACAGCAATCGCTCCTGGGCAGCACCAGCAGGAGGGCAGCAGTTAGCAATGGGTAAAGAGTACCCCTGAGAGGAGGACAGCACCCACAGCGAGCTCCTTGCTTGCTACAGAGCAGGTTCACACTGTGGTCCTCAGATCTCTTCTGCCTTCTGCCTTCACAGATGTGTATGTTGAAGTCTTTTAGAACTCCTCTTTAGAACAGCTCTTTAGAAGCATCATGGGCAAATACCGGCAGCTCTATCTTTTGACAAACCATCTCCCAGAAAAGTCCATTGTTGAGACCTAGCCCAAATCAGCAGCCTTAGCTGGGTGGGGCTATGGGCTTCCAGACACCTTCCAGATGGCTGGAGATGTGGAAGGGAGCCAAGCATGCTGCGAGGCCCAGATGTCTCCTTGGCAGGCTCTGACTCCTTAGAACTCTGTGTGAGGAGAGCAGACATGGCTCTTGCTGATTCAGTCAGAACAGGGTTTTAGTAAGAGTATGTTTAGTAAGTCATAGGGTCCTCACAGGACCCTTGGAGTATGGGGATCCAGACCATGGTCCACACATGCAGGCAGTGGCCCGGTGGTCCCCAGTGGGGACACGCCATGAACACACTTAAGTGTCAGGTCCCTCATTGGTCTCACACAGCTTCTATTCTCGAGCGCCTGGACCTATGGTTCTGGAAACTTCGGCCCTGGACTTCAGTGTTGTCAGCAGAGAATTCTCCGTACCCTGCTCATTGTATCTCCAGCTTCTAATGAGAAGTGGATACAGAGTTTTGGCCTGATGAAGCCCAGGAAGCCCACTCAGCACTGGGATGCAGAACTGAGAGGTCACACTGATGGTTGTTATATGTTGATGTTCCTGACAGCAACCCCAAGTCAAAGATTCCTCGGATAGAGAGAAGACCTTTGTGCTGGTTAATTTCTTGTTTCAAATTTATTCACTGGGCCCCAGGGTGACCAGGTATTTGCTTTCATGATATTTCTCTGGATGTGGTGAGCATCAATCTCTAGACAGAGTCTAGCTGATGCCTCCCCAGTTGGGGTGGCTTTGTCCTGTGCACTGAGGGCCTGAGGAGAGGAAGGCTGCAGGGAACACCCACCTTCCTCTCCCCAGTGTCCTCAAGGTGGGACACTGTCACTGTCTTCTCTTATCCTTGGCTTAGCGTAGAGCACAGGCCACCTTTCTTGGGTCTTCCAGCTGCCCACTGTGGAGCCCAGGCTCCTCTTTGTCTGAGGTCACAAGACAAACACCCTGCAATAAATCTTTCTATATAGATGGAGAGAAGTATATATGCAAGGAGGCAGGTGGACAATGGACTTTTTTTTTTATATAAATCCATTCTTAACAGTCATTCCTCTTACTGGTGAAATCAATAATTCCACTAATGCACAATATTTAAACATTATCTTAAAATATTCATAGTTTAACAATAAAACATTTTATTCATGTTCCTATCTTCTACAAATGGAGTCAATAGAAATCATTTCAATCCCAAAATTCCAGCTCAGTTTTTATAACACTGAAAGGCATTACTGAGTGAAAGAAATCTGTTAAGAGTTTTAAATGATTTTTAAAGGTAGTGAAATGGACTCCACTCATTCCCAGGCAAATCAGACAGCCTCATCCAAGTACAGTGCCATGGTTGGCATCTAAGTGCCCTTGCTGGATGGCTGAGACTAAGGGGAGCATGTCTGTTGATTCTTTTTCCATGGCTGACACCCATTTTGGAAAGCTTCCACTTCATCATCATCAGACAGTCAAAGGTTGTCGTGAAAGGGTTACCAAGAGCTGTGGTCTGGCTATTTGGAGGGAATCTCCAGGCATCTAGATACAAGGGATTCCCTGGACAGGTGGAATGGTTCCCAGTTGGAGGCTCTTCCAGAGCTGTCATTACAGGGCTCTGTCATATTTCCTTTCACAGGAGGCTCCCTCACACTTCTCTCACCTCCCATCAAAAGAGGTTTGTTTTTTCTTTTTGTTTTTGTTTTAATTTGTTTTGCAGCAAATGGAGACTATTACAGAGATCAACAACTGGTAAAAATGCAGAGACTAAGTGTCTATTGGGTTCCCCTTGAGTTCAGAAGAGGCTGGGCTTTTGAACAGCTTTGGGACTATTAAAAAACTATGGGGACTTCTGAAGTAAGGATGACTGTGTTTTGTATTATGAGATGGCTATGAGCTTTTGGGGGCAAGGCATGTTTTGGTTTGAATCTGAAGTGTCCATCATAGGCTCACGTTTTTATTGTTTAGTCCCCAGCTTCCAGAACTATTTAGAAAGCTGTGAAGGCTTTAGGAATTGGGACATGCCTGGCAAAACTAAGTCACCATGGGTGGGTCTTTGAAGGTCACAGCTGCCTACAGTTCCAATCCATTTTCTCTGCTTCTTGCCAACCCTCATGTGAGGTATCTATGCCACACAATCTCCGATAAAGGAACTAAGATGTTCCTGCCATGTCTTTACTGGCAAAATGGACAGAAGTCCTAAAACCAGGAGCCTGCCTAAGCCTTTCTCCCTGTGTCCTAGTATGCTTCCTATGGTTGTGATAAACGCCATGACCAAAACCAACCTGAGGGAGAAAAGGGCTTATTTGGCTTATACTTCCATCCCATAGTCCATCATGATGAGAAATCAGGGCAGGAACCTGGAGGCAGGAACTGGAGCAGAGGCCATAGAAGAACACTGCTTACTGGCTTGCTCCCTGGCTCACAGTTGGTCAGCCATCTTTCTTAAACCTCTCAGGACTACCTAGAGGTGACATTGCCCACAGTGGGCTGGGCCCTCCCACATCAAAAGTCAAGAAAATGCCCCCAAAGACTTGCCTAGAGGCCAATCTAATGGAAGCATTTTCTTAATTGATGACCTCTCTCCCCGATATCTGGGTTATGTCGCGCTGATAAAGACCCAGCCAGCACACTCTCTTTCATGTTCCTTCTGTCAGGTACTTTGGTCACTGTAACACTAAAGTGACAGAGACAATAACCAGCCACACTAATACCTCAGGGTCTAAGGATGTTTAGAATCAGGGAAGTCCCACACATCCTGGGTCAGTCCCACTTAGGCAAAGATTCCTCATGCAAGGGAACAGGATGTGAAGAAGCACAGGGGATGGATGTCTGTCCCTCCTGCAAGACATGAGTGCAGACTTGCCAGCTGCATAAGCCACCCTTTCTTGCAGGTCATCCATGGTGATCTATGAACTTCTCCAAGCTTATTTCACGAGTCAGAAAACTGAGGTTTGAGGTTATAGGTTTGGCTCGGGACAGAAGTGTCTGACTCCAGAGCATTCATTCTTTACCTCCTCATTCATCAGCTCCTTTCAAAAGATGTCAGGTCCCAATCTGCCATGTCATCCACCCAACCCCACTGTGGTGGCCAAAATTGGAAAGGACTTACCCCTGTGGATGAGTTGTGTGTATGTGCTGGGTAGTATTTAACTCCTAAGAACCCTCTATTACTCCCCATCTTCTTCTATAAGCCTTTTACAGTGAACACTCTGGCATGATTTCCTACCACTAAAAACAAAGGCAAACTGCTTCCCTCCAGAGATTGCTTGCATCATTTGTATTTTCTGTCCAGACTTGGAGCTGGATCCTTCAATTACGCAGCTCTGCAGACTTGGGCTTGGGATGCCTGGACACATCTCATTAGGTCTCCCTGGGACATCTAAGACCTCTTGCCACTGAGACTGTTGTCCATGACACCAACAGTATCCTTCTGCTGAAAAGCAGGCAATTTGACTATGAGGTATATTGCATATGTGAGGGAATGGCCAGATAAAAATAAACACAAGGAGAAGGAAAGACACAGACATTGGAAGCTTAGAAAAATGTATAACTATTAGGAGATTTTGGAAAATTGGTTGTATCTGTTTAATAATCTCTGAGGTAGCTGCAGAGAAGGATGCAGCGCCAACTGCCTGCAGCTAATGTTATTCATTGCAGCCCTTATCAGCCCCCAGCCAGCATGCATAAGTTTCTCTTCCATGCTAACCTAAGAAGGGAGATTCCTAACCCTGAGGGGCCCCATGGAAGAGGGGAGTAGAAGACTTTAATTGATGAGTGGAGAGCTGGGAGCATCACTGAGGCCGTGTCATCCCGGATCCTAATTGGGAGACTGTCTGTAAAAAGTAATCCGCGCTAGAGGCAACTAACGCAAAATATTTTAAGTGAGAAACTTTGCATAATGACGTGCTTTGGCAGCTGGTTTCAGGCCAGATGCTCTGTCTGCAGTATCACTCCACTCTCTACAGGAGCTGTGTGCCCTGGGGCAGGTCCCAGCTGACTGAAACTCCCCGCCTGGGTGGCCAGCCTCAGCCCAGGAGGGTCCATGGGGCAATTCCTTTTCACCTTGCTGATACTTTAAATAGTCCATATGGCCAAGTAGAGCACACACATGTATTCATATACGTGACCACACATATACAAGCAACCATGTATGTACATGTAGATATAAACATATACACGTACACAAGTAGATACACACAACAAAACACACTCAGCTATAAATGCATGTACACACACTGTATCTACTGTATCTATACCCACTCATGTGTATGTACACATAGGTGCATGCCTTTATGTGAACACACCTATTTACATTTAGAAATGCAGCCACTTTCACACTCACAAACATTTTATGTACACATACACATGTGCATACACATATAGCCACAAACGAACACACTCATACATACAGACATACATACTAACAAACATACCTTCAGGTACACACATGCACACACACACACACACACACACACACATATACCCATTCATGTACATGTATACACATGGACATGCATAAACATATACACCTCGCATACACACATATAATCTCTTCTCAAGGCTATAAGTCCCGGTGACACAGATTGCTTCATATAAATTAGGATTGGGGGCCCATAAATAACAATAAATTCTTATCTCAGTTTGTCTTTCAATAACAAATGGTAAAAAAAAAAAAGTGTTATTCTCTCCACTACAGCTTAAAGCAAACCTCTTGGAGCTGCTCCTGTGTTGCTAGAGTTGGGAACTCTGTCTGCCTGTCCAAGACCCAAGGAGATGGGCGGCTAATTGGCTCAGCTCTGCGTGTTCCTGGCCTGACTGGATTTACCATGGTTTTCTTCACTCTGCATGTCTGTGGGGCAGACACAATTAGGAAAGGCTGTCACCTCCATGATGACCTCATCAAGCCCAGGGAGACAGCCCCTTCTGTTCCTTTGGGATAAGAGCCTGGTACAGGGATATCCAGCCCCTTGCCATTCTTCACGTCTTCCCAGAAGGCTGTTCTGCACTTTGCCCACTTCGCTCCTGCCTCCTCCATCTGGTCCCAACACCTCTCTTAGAAAAATCTTGTAAGGATGTGTGGGCTCTTCTGCACCCCGAATCTCCTGGTGGAACCTCTGGTTGTCATGATATTCCCCTGCCCCAGCCTCTCCAGCTGTTTCTCTTGTAGCCAGACACTGTCCCTGTGTGCTGTCTGTCCCAGCCACCTCCCAAGCTCTCTACCCATTCCCCAGCACTCTTCCTGTCTGTGCTCAATGATACTTTCCCCATTGACAAACCTCTGATGCTCTGGAGGCTTCAATGACTTAAAAAAAAATACTAGTTTTAGATTCACAGCCAAACGGAGAGCATTGGACATAGACTGGATTTCCCACCCACACTACCCTAGCTGCATACACACACCACCACCACCACCACCGTCATCAACGTCCACACTACAGTTGTGCATCTGTTACTGTTTCATCCCGAGTCCCTAACCTGCGTTGGGTTTTTGTTTGGTGTTCATGCAGTCTATGGGTTTTGATGAATGTCCAACGGCTTAGACTGCCTTTACCAGATCTTAGAGGATAGCATCATGCCCAAAAATCACTGTACTTTAGCCCCCAGAATTGATGGCTCTTCCTGCCATGGCTACCTCCATGACTTCCTTAGACTATCTTGGTGTTGGAATCACAGTGTACAGGCAGCCTGTTCACAATGGTTTTCTTACAAGTTTCCCCATGTCTCTCCATGCCTCACCAGCTCCCTCCCATCTTTCAACATGTATGTTCTGTCTGGATATGCAGCTTATTGACCCGTCAGCTGCTGAAGAACACCCTGGAGGCTACAGGTTTGGATAATTATAGATAAAGTTGCACAGGACTTTGTGTGGATGTTAGTACCAACTTTCCCTACACTTGCAATAGCCAGAAATCGACACTATAGAAGTGGTCCCTGAGCCTTATGAGGATGAGAACATGAGATCTGAGGAGCATCCCCAATACTGCTACACATCTGCATGAGGGCAGAACTGACAGGTGCCTGGACTCAGCTAGCAGAACACCCACCTGTGTGCTTTGGAGTAACGATGTTTAAAAGGCTGGTTTGCAAAAGCTTGGAGTGTGTGAGAGGGTCCTAACAGTCTGTGGGTAAGTGAGGGCCACCTGGACATGAGACAAAGCCTTGGACCTTATCCAGAAACCCTGTAATACTCTCAGAGTCCCACATGAATTTTCTCACTAGCTATTCTGACTTTCATCACTTTAGACTACTTGATGACTCTAAAGGTTAAGGGCCTGTGGAAAGTTCTAGAAGTTTTGGGGCCACACTCAGTTGCAGTGGCCTATTGTTTGGGCTACAAAACACCTCCAACTTCTTCCATATTGCCTATCTTTTATCTCATTTACTAGGCACTCTCATACGACATGGGACTTGTTTGGGAGAAGGTAAACTAAGCAGGTGTGGATATGAGGGGTGGTGTACTCACTATGCTGCACTTGGGGTTATTTCTCTGCAACTATCAGGGTCCTTTGACACCATTGGCCTCCTAAAGGTCTCTCAGGCATTGCGATCTCTCTGGCTTCTTCGCTAGTCATTTTCCTAATGGTGTCTGAGACCTGTCAGTAAGGATAGGTACTTGGCATGTTGTGGGGCCAGCAGCTAAATAACATTTAACCCATTGGCAATCACACAGGAGCAAGGAGGTAGCAGGTTGAGCCACCTGCTCTCTACTCTTGGTGTCACCAAGATCTCCAGGTGCAGAGGCAGCAGACAGGATCAATTAGGAAATGGTGATTGGAGCCAAATGTGAGAATGTGATTAATTATATAATTTGAGTGTTTGGGGTTTTTAATTACACGAAAATCCCATCAGATATCCGGGTCATTGGAAGGGCCGCCAACAAAAGGTTTCCAAGTACAACACAGCCATTCAGCACATTTTCCTGTCTGCATCATCTTCCTTGTAGCGTGCCAAACACACCCCATCCAAGTCACACAAGCCTCTCTGACCTGCAAGTGCAGAGGCCACACTCACCTGCTTCTGAGAAAGTGTGTGTACCCAATCCCACAACCAAGTGGAGAGCAGTGAGTGCAACTCTTGGCCTAGGACGTGTCCCTGTGTGTCCTGTGCCATCCTGGCTGTTGCTATCAGAATGGCGGTGGCATCCCCATCTTCATGGATCTGGAGTTTGGTTGATATAGGGTAATATGCCATTGCATTTTCACTGACCTCAGGTTACTCTAACTCAGCCAGTCATCTTACTGTCCTACAAAGTGGGCCAGGTTAATTCCATATGATTAGTGTCTGGCTCGTGTCTTGAAATCTTGGGTAAATAAGATATTTGTTCTGTGAGTGGTATCCTATTCTTTTGTGTCTTCCCAACATATCCTCCTGAGTATGATCATTGCACAGCCTAGGTTTGATCCAGCATCACTGGAGAGCAAGTGTGCCTGGCAATGAGTTGCTTACGTATTGTCTGGTGTCTCCAGGATTGGGTTTCCACTCAGTGCAATGGACCAACAGTATGCCTGTGATAGAAGTCTTAGAGTCATCCTCACTTCTACACTACCACTCCTAACACCTAAGTAGTCTTGCCAACCCACTGGCTTCTATAATGGCCACCTAGAGCCCTGACAAGGTTGACTCAGTGTTATCGGAGGGGAGAATAGAGGGTACCATGCACAGAGCAAAGGATCAGAGTATGCAATGCAGAGAGAAGGTCATGGGGCCCAGAGCAAACAGTCATGGTACCTAGAACAGAGGCTCATTGTCTCCAGAGCAGCAGGTCACAGTTCCTAGACCCATCTGTGATACTGCAGAACTCAGGAAATACTTACTGATATAAATTCAGGGTCCTGGTCCTAGGCTGTACCTCAGTTCAGAAAGTTCAGGTGGGCAGCATGCTCACTCATTTCCTGCCCCCACCTGAGTGTGCCCATCCCCCAATCCTGCTGCTGTCTCCTGAACCTGAGTGTGAGAGACACTTAAAGTCTCAGCTTGATCTCAACACAGCATCATGTCTCCTTTAGTCCTCTCTTGTCGGCTTCTTTCTACCCACCCAGACTTCTAACCACCTACTTTGCTGGGCTTCCTAGGTCCTTGGCTCGCAGATCTGACTCCCATTTGCAGCAGATGTTATCTTGGGTCTCATGAGTCTGGGTGCCCACCTTGGCCCCAGAGTTCTAAACCTAGTGCCCATGGCCAGCATCCAAATGTGAGACTCAGGTCAGCTGATGCGTATGGAAGCTTCTATCATGTTTGCAGCAAACTTAAGCATTGGTATTTTCACATTTCTGTTACATCTCTGCCACCCCTACAGTACCTGTGAAAGCCTGCACCAGAGTCAACAGCAAAGAATGCTATTTCTAATCCTAAAATGACGAAACCCTCAGATATAAAACTTGATTTTTTCAATGTCTGTGGTCACTACTCAGGGATCTTGGAGTTCAATCTTTCTTAAAGGCGTAGAGATAAATATTAGCAACTTGAATCATTGTCTAAGTGTGCAGATTAGAGGAGTCTGGAGACCATCTCTGAGCTGCATTTGAATTCTTAGCATCCACAAGCACTTCCTAGATACAGATAGAACAAGTGAAGAGACTTTAACAACCTAATATGTAATTATATGTGCATTGTTCTTTCAAATATGATGCTCAGCTTGCAATAGGGAATATGGGGCTGTTGTCTCAATGATGTTTGCTGATGTGGCTTTATAGAAAAACAACACTCATAAATTATAATCACCAACTTTGTTGATTTTCTTGCATCCTAATAAATTAAAGGAAGTCATTGACAGCCCCATTGATTTGTACTTCAAGCCATATTTTCAAGATAGCAGGCCAGCGTCAATTTCACTCCTGCTCCTGGGCTCACCCGTCTGTAGCATACCTATTCACTTTGCTGTTTTCACAGGGAGAAATGAAGCCATTAGCTCCCCATGATCATAGTCACGATTCACATCCTGCAAACTGCACACTACAACAAGCAGAGACATAAGTATCACTATCCGAAGATTCAAGACAATGGCATTTATAGACATGTGTACCTTTAGGATAATGTAAGGACACATAGTACTCTTTACATCTCAGGACACTCTCTAAATATGATGAATCTTGCAACCTTACCAATAATCACCCTCCCTACAAATTGCCTGTTGTGCGTCAGAGATCATTTTTAAGAAGTACACATCCAAGACCTGATGGGATTTCTTCTGCGATAAAGCAGTACACCGGCAGCTATAGACAGTTAGTTAAATCTTATGGAATCAGTATTATTCATAAGCACATTGAGTGATAAAGAAAAAAGTGTTAAACACTAATTGCTAGTTCAATCACGGTGTTCCTGGAAGTTTGCTGAGCATAGCACTGCAGTCGTTGGCTGGACATTGAGAATGCCTGGGCCATGACATCATGAATCCCATGGTGGCTGCTGCAGAACTAAACACCCCATCATGGTGAGGCCTCTGCCTCCCTCCCTGACAGAACCGGGCATATGGAATCAGTGCTGCAAGCTGGTCAAGTCCACTCATTGACTGCCGACCTGGCCAGATCCCATTTGCACCCATTTGGATTGCAGCCAGGGATACCTTGAAACTCTTTACTGAAATTTGGGGATTTGACTTTGTCATATGACCGCCTTCATTTTCATTCCTAAGGAGAATGTTCTTGGGAAGTGTTTGCAACCTCCTACATGAATACAGAAAGTCTCTGTGCTCATGAACACACTCAGTCACTCTACTCTGCCATGTACTTAATTGTCAAAACCTGTTATATGCTCCATTTCAGAGAACATGTAAAACCCAGATCAGAGTCTGAGACTGTCTTCATGGCATAGAAGCGCTGTTACTGCTCCCCCCCCCCCTAGACTCAACAGCACCATCCTGTCTGTCTTTAGGACCATCTGACTTGTTTTTGCCATCTCCAAGGTTAAGCCTCTCTCCTTGGTCCATGTTTCATACACTGACTCAGCCCTGTGGGGCCACCAATTGTCTTGAGTTTGGGCTGTCCATTCTTCCTCGCCAACAGAACCCATGGCTTTCAGAGAGGGTGCCGGCACCCATTTGCAGAATGGGGTGTGTACAGGTCTAAGGGAAGGAATGAGAGGACCTCGTCATCTGGGAGCACATCTGCTTGGTCATTTTATAAACTGCTTTCACAGCTTTGAAATGGAAAATGACTAAGCCAGTGGTGCACACAGAAGTTGATTCCACATTTCAGTGGTGACAGTGACTGTGAGAGGCTGAGTGTCCCTCCACTACCTTTCTTCTTGCTGCAGCCAGCTGTTGGAGACCTATGATTTGGTCACGAGGGGAAGGAGGTGTCCATTCAAGGCCATTCCCATGTGTTCATGTGGAGCCTTTGGGTGTTTCAAATCCAATTCTTCTGGTGTTTGGGGCCAAGACAATTCTTTTTATCAATGTAAAAACAAAATTTGAGTAACACATGGTCCAGCGAGTGAACTCTGGATCACAGCTTGGAATCAAGACCATGAGACTCATCCTTGCTTATGTTTCATTTTTAGAAAACCTAAAACAGTCCCTATAGCTCAAGATTCTTAAGGTAACCATGGTTGCCAAGTCTTTTTCGCTATATGAGGTAACACGTTCAAGGGTTCTGTTCATTTAAGATGTGGACAACTTGGAGTGTAGGGGGCTGTTTATCAACAAAACACAGAGTGTCTCATCCCAGGGGAAGCTTTGGAGTTCGAAGACTGCATCTGACAGACTCATGGTTTTAAGCTCAGCAGCTGGTCTGTTCAATGAGATACCTAGAGATATAGGCTGAATTAAGTTAATGGGTGGAAAGATGAGGAGATGAGTGGTCAGTGGGTGGATGGGGGGGGGCACATGGATGGATGGAGTGGGCAGGTGAATAGATGGAGGAACTTCTAGCATATTAAATGTTCATTCCAGAACCTCAAAGGTCGTCTAATTACATCTAATCAGTTGAGTGGGATCTATCTTTGGCTCTGAATTATCAAGTAAGGCATACCATCTCACAGGCTAAGCCTAAAGAGAACTGAAGTGCTGCCCCTTTTCCACTCTCAGCCTCCTCCCCTGATAAGTACTCATTCTCTATGTCCCTCTGAAATACTTTTAACATGGAAAAAAATAATACTGTAAGGAATGGGAGAATGAGTTCTGAGCCTGGTGCTGTAAGAGATAACTAGCTCTTCACTTGGAGAAACCCAGAGCACAGAGACCTGCCTGGTTCTTGGGGAATTTCTTGGGAGATAAGATGCTGTCTCCATGAGCACACCAAACTCAAGAGTTCCACTTGCCAAGGTTTTCGGTTGTTGCAGCTTTTGTTTTCCTGTTTCACTTTGAGGGAGACATCGGAATGCACACCCATCGAATCATGCATGTTGCCAGCACCAGCACCCATCTGTGAAATATCCCCTCTTGGCAGTCTTTGCGGGCGGGAAGACAGTAAAGAAACACTTCTGGGTTGCTTGATTATTTTACATGAGCTTTCCTCACTTTGAAATTGAAAATTAATAACCCACTGATGCATGCAGAAGATGACTTTCTGTCTGAATGGCGGTAGTGAGGAGCCAGCCCTCTCAGACGCCTAGAACCGTCTCCTTCTCTGGCAAGCTGATAGCCAAGATTGCCCTGGGCCTGTGGCTCAAGCTCAGGAGCTCCACCCTAGTGCCCAAAGGTCACCATGGGAACGACTTCAGAACCACTGCTTTGACACTTGTAGCAGAGACTATACAAATAGAACTTATAAATTCCAAGCTCAGTTTTTTGAAGTCCAGTTTGAACTTCTTGAGTTTGAGATATATAGCAAGTACTTGTGATCTAGAAGTTAACTGACAATAAAATTTTGTTAAGCCCACAGCAGACTTCAGTCCTGTGTCTGTTGACCTCTTTGAAGTGCTCGTTCCATTTGGATGGGTTTTGTCACCTTGCTGAACATTATTTCAGGGACATTTGTGCTCATGAATGCCTTTGACCCTGCAGACAATCTTGGCAGATGAACCCACCTGTGGAGTCACACCATCTTGTCTCTACCATGAAAAATGGCATTATTAAGATGCCAGCGTTGTCTCAATGTTGACAGGGTAGCAGAGGCTGCCTTAGTAGACATAAATAACACAGTGACCCAAAAGCACAGAGAAGCTTTCCTGCACAGCCCACGGGGGTGGAAGCAGAGACCATCTGCCCAGATCATGGGATGGGGAGCTGGTTCCTTATAACCTGAGTCACCTCTTCAACTAACACTCACACTTAAGCAACCTTGTTTACCAAATGGTTAATGGGATGCCTGGTTTTCCATGTGCAGTAGCATAGGAGGAAGCCAGTTGAAGACCTTGAGAACTGAGCCCTGGGACGGACACCCTTCTGGGAGGAGGGGGCAACCCACTGGAAATGGGACCATTAGAAGCCAGGTAAGCCTGCAAGCTCATTAACAATGACATTTGAGGGAAGCCAGCCTCAACCCAAGCAAAGAGCAGCCTGGAAGGCATTATTTTTCTTGGCCTCAGGAGGAGAAAGGGCCTGAGCAGTGGAAGCAGAAACATGACTTTTTGAGACCCCTGGCTAATGAGACCTTGTAATTCTTTGCGCTTGAATTTCCCTGCCGTGTTCTCTGAGAGAAGCGGCCTTCACAATCTCTAGACCTGGAGCCCAGGTTTAGCAGGGTGGCTGCCTGTTTGCCAGCTCCTGCAATATGCTTTTCATGTATTGGGATGACGTTTCCAGGGGAAAAAAATTGGAGCTTGATGAAGTTGTCAAATGTGTCACATAGTTAGGAAAGGCCCAGTAGTGAAGTCTACCTTCCCTGCCCTTCATTACCATGGCTCTGTCCCATGCCCTGCAGTCAAAGTTCTGGCTGGCTGTGGTAAGGTCAAAGCAGAGAAGCCAAAAGGAACTCCCAGAGTTGGGTGCTGGGGGAAGGTTGGCTGTGACCTCTTACCTTTTATGCTGACATTCTAAGGCACAGGTATAATAGCTCTAAAAGTTAACCAGAAATGCTGGAGAAAGTGGGCATAAGGCTGATGGGTGGGCAGTGGTGGTGCACACCTTTAATCTCAGCACTCGAGAGGCAGAGGCTGATGGGTCTCTGTGAGTTTGAGACCAGCCTGGTCTACAGAGCTAGTTCTAGGACAGCCAAGACTACACAAAGAAACCCTGTCTAAAAAAACAAAAACAAAACAAACAAACAAACAAAAACGATGAAACTGTTATTTCCATGTAAGTGCTAACTACTACTTTGCAGAGCATCCTTTCCAGGAGAGCAAATACATAATGTGTGTTCCTGATGAGATCATGGTTAAGGGATCAGTTGATGCTGCCTCACCTTTCCCGGGACCCAATCCCTGCCCCCCTTCTTAATTATGCCCACTTATGAGTCTATGGAAGTTTTAGTCAGCACAGTAATAGAGATGGAACCGCATAGCTTATGGCAGTCCCAACCATCCCCATCTCCACACAGCCAGCGGATCAATAGCTCAGTGTCTCCTGTCATGTAAAGAAGAGCGGTTCTTGTCAAGGCAAAGCATGATGACAGAGGTGCCTGGCTATGCATTCCTCGTGCATTGCCTCACTTAATCCTTGCAACAGTGTGAGAGCTGTTCTCAGTCCTAGGGTACGGGTTGAAAGATAGGTGCCAAAGAGCCGAGCTGACTCTTCCAGGGAACATCCCTAGTACATGGCAGCTGTGGGCTCTTCCATTATAACTGTCCTCTTCTGTGTTGGACAGCCATGAACAAAGATAGACATCACCATGTGTCATGTATGCAATCTCTGGTCCCTTGCAGGGACCCCTGGCTCTGCTGCAACCTCTGTCCTGCATGTTATGATTCTTGTTGACAGTGGGTCTTTCCCAGGCCACCACCTGGTGGCTGCTGAGCTCAGAGGCTTGCTCATCTGGAATCCAAAATCTAATTGTTTCTGAAGCCTTCCTGGACAGAAAGAATATGCTCTGTCTCTCTCCACTGTCTTTCTTTCGACCTCAGGGGACACTTAGCTCTAATGTGCTAACACTCATTGTCAGAGGAGGAAGGTAGAGTCAATGTCACTCATGCCTTTTTCATGGCTGCCACTGCTCTTGTGCAATGGGACCTTCAGCTTAGTACTCTCCGTCTCTCCTTCTCTCCAGAAAGCTCAAGACTCTGCTCCCTAGTCCAGGTCTGGCCCTTTTTTCACCCCACTGCCTCTTGTACATATACAAGAATAACACACTTTCCAATCTGACTTGAAGGTTCTCCCAACATAGACACACTTCTGAGTGCAAACAACAGCTGTTTCCTAGAGCTAAGAGGAAATTTTCAGGGGTAGCCTCTTTGTGCAATACAGAAGAAGCAGTGAATGTGGGAGACTCTTTGCTGATCGGCTCAGTTGATGGTGATTTGACGGGTCAATTGTCATTAGTTGGTCTTCAGCCCATGACATGAGCTCTTCGGCCCAAGAGCTCAGTCGTCTTGCAGAGGACCAGACACTGATGCATGCTTAAGGTATGACAAGGAGGCTATCTAGGATAACTGACTAAACGTGGAGAAGGGGTACTCATTACAGAAGGACGAGGGGAAAAGAGTAGGGTGCTAATGATCTTGGACCACTGAAAGACACAGTCAAGGAGACACCCTGCACTATGGCAGGAGGGGCCTGATGGTCACTGAGTAGGGTGGAGAATCTGTATGTAACTTGAGTAGGCCTCCGGTGTGAAGATACAGTCAAGTGGTCCCCTGGGTGTGTCTCCAAGGTGTTTCTAGGCAAATGATATCAGAACTCATTCATTCAGATACTGAGTTAAGATGGTCTCGCCAGTGAGGGTGGGTCTCAATTCATTGAGGGTCTGAGTAGAACTAAAAGATTTACATCCAGAGTAAGGAAACGCCCTTCCTGCCTACTGCTTCTGTGTTGGGATATTAGTGTCCCCTCTTCCGAGTGGAGTCTACACTGAACTTGTGACTCCAGGTACTGAGGGATGCAGCAGCCTCTGTATCTTCACTCAGCCCCTGATCATAAAATAAGTGTGTGTGTGTGTGTGTGTGTGTGTGTGTGTGTGTGTATACCTATGCACATGTGCATGCTACGGACTGTGTGCCTCAAGATGTTCTTAGAACAAGTAGCCCTGTATAAGCACCTTGTTTGAATGACCAGGGCCTACTGGAAATGCTAAATGTTTCTGAGCATAGGACTCAGAGCTGAAAAGCTCTTTCCTGTAGAAAATATGTCCTGTCTGCCCAGATTTTAGACTAGTCTAGAAGGGATGGTCAGGATCGTGGAAGCCTTTGAAAAGGACTTGGGGTTGGGGGGTCCTTCAGGAAGGGGGTCATGATTTTGTGAGGGTAAGGTTCTGGGACATGTGATCTATGACTGCCCCACCAAAGGGCTGGAGCTGGCTCTTTGGGGGTCTTGGGTCCCTTGCACTCAGGCTTGTATGAATCCCAGCCTTCCCCATCTTACTGGACCTCTGATGACTGTGTGTCCCCTTACACACACCCTGCAGGAATGTGGACTGGCGGGGTTTCTGGCTGATCTCTTCACACTCTATGTCAACTCTTTGAAGCTTCTCAGCATGTGTGTGTTTGCTGATCTCTGTTAAGTCTGGGACAGCTCAGCCACAGATAATTCCTGAATATTGAGTCACTCTTAATATTGATCTCAGCCTACTAATGACTCTCTAAATCCATATCAAACACTCCTGGTGAGGAGTGGACAGGCTGTGAAAGAGATGGCTTGTTCTAATTCCAAGTGGTACTGAGAGAAGGATGTGGTCCTGCTACCCTGCCAGTGTGGAGTAGACAGGAGGACAACCGAGAGCGCCCTGCTGCCATGTATAGGCACAGGAGTCTTTCTTTTTGCAGTCAGAGCAATGAACTGTTGTAGAAGACTGTGTCTTGGTAAATACACCATGAACTTCGGGGAGATCTCTGGGTTAGCTGCACTGCAATGGAAACTATCCGGAAGAGGTGAAAGCCCCTTGCAGATACAGCCACAAGCAGGTCACTGGCTAGCTGATGCACAGCTGCTCGTCCTGAGGTCCCAGGAAGGCCCGCTTAGCACCCGTGGGTGCAGCAGGCTAGAGACCAGGAGCCCCTCAGCATGGTCTAGACTCTAGTTCAGGTGCGAGGCTATGCTGACAAGGCAGTGGGTGGCTCACAGGAGACCCCTGTCGCTCGCATAGAGAGAACACCTCTCAGAGTAGCCTGACAGGCCAAAGGGGTGGCCATACTCACTTGAACACTTTCAAACATGGCTTCTGGAAGAGCTTGTGGACTTTCCCTGCCCATGAATAGTGCCAGGCCATTGTGGTTTGAGTGCGGAACGCTCCCTAGACCAGGATTTCTCAACCTGTGGGTTGCAACCCCTTTGGGGTTATCGAATGACCATTTCATAGGGTATTGCATATCAGATATCATACATATCAGATAGTTACATTATGATTCATAACAGTAGCAAAATTGTAGTTATGAAGTAGCAATGAAAATAATTTTATGGTTTTCGGTCACCGCAACGGGAGGGACATTAAAGGGTCTCAGCATTAGGAAGGCTGGGAACCACTGATCTAGACAGTCCAGATTGATCCCTTCCCCTAGCGACGTGGGTTCTGATTCAGTAAAGTACGGACCTGAGAGAGGAAGATGGCCGCTGCTCCCTGCTGCCACTGACGCTCCCTGCCTAAGATAGGTTTTTCTGTTCCCTAAATTCCAAGCAGAACCAGGGAAAATGAACAGCGGGAACAAGACTGTAGCAGAGTTCAGTTTACCATCTTGAACAATCTGCTCCTTTCTCACCGAAGATCAATTTAAAACCTTTCTCGAATCAGTCCCAACACCCTCTCCCGAACAGCTTCAATGGCATCTTGCTGACCGTTGTTCAGTCTCCAGAAAGTCTCCTGTTGTCTCCAAATCACCGAATCAAAACAAATGGTCCTCCCCCCCACCCCAGTCTGCAATCTGAGACCTTGAAATTGCTTAACTGAGTTTGGGCTGGGAAATTGGCCTCCAACAATCTGTGGCATTTCTGCTTATAGACAGGGAGGATGCTGGCATCGGCAATGCAGAGGACAGAGAATGAAACCCTGTGCTCAGGACTGAGAGACATGGCCGCCTGGAGAGCAACCTTTAAGAACCCAAGCATGAAAATGTACCTGTTCAAATCCAAATGCCTTTCCCAACCTGGCTCTTTCCAGTTCCCAGGAAATTGAAGCACCACGCCCACTTTGAAAAGCTAATAACTGCCCATTCCAGACCCTTCCGGAGCTCTGCTCCTGAGTGAACACCTTTCATGACTTCTGCAGCTACTACAGCCAGCTGAGCAGATGGAGAATGGGGCTCCCTACCCAGGAACCTGCCCCCTGTCAGTGATGGCAGCTCAGGGAGGAGGGCTTCCATGACACCCCTTCACACCTCAAATTTATCACAAGGGAAAAAAGAGAAGGGCAAGCCCACTCATCACAGGGTGTGGAGGGAGGAGCCCGAGGTGGGGCAGACACAGGTCATTAGCAGGTCCCATACACACGGCTTCAGGAACTTTGTGCGTCTGGGCAGAGCCGCTCTGTCCACTTCCCTACCAGTGAATCTGCCCTCTGTCTGGCCTATGGGAAGATTGATCTCCGTCTCACAGTCTGGACATCCAGGCCAACTCTGATGGGTAATAATGGTAATGGAACATGGGAACAGGACAGTTGCTCACAGAACATAGCCCAAGAGTTTAGGAAATAGCCTTTCTGGCAGCTTTATCCAGTGTCTCACGGCTGAGACATTGGCTCAACGGGGGCGCTAGAGAGCATGGTGACAGGAAGCTTGTAGCAATAGGTACCTCTCAACTGCTAGATGCACCTTGAAGGACTCCCCCAGCCAGGGAACTGTCAACCTCCCCTCTCATCTTCGTCTCTGCCCCCACTGGAACTCCTTGCTTGCATCAGCACAGCCATTTGGTACCAATATACACCAGGAGCTTCCCATCCCCCAGGCCCACAGGGTTATCAACTGGGGAAATGGTTTTATTTCTAAGAAGTTTTGGTGGGGGCTCTATACCGGGTCTGGTACTCTGAATATAGAGTAACTTTTCTGGGCTTCTCTGTCCTTCACGCTAAGTCCTCTTCATAAATAACGGCAAGTGGAACTGTCAGTGTGATGTCCTGCTCAGGAAAGCTTGCGATACCAGTCCATTCACCTCTCAGAAGCAACACAGAACCTGAGTGCCAGACAGCATCATGCTAGTTGCTACGTTGCCCAAAAGTACAGGCTCCATTGCCAGGTACAGAGTCAGACAGATAAATAGAGACCGTGGCTTCAGAATTGCACATTAATGTGCCTAGCTGTAAATACTAAACAATATTGATGGCTGGGATCTCAATTCAGGTTTTCTTTCTGGAAACGGCAATAAATAACAAGAAAGGATTTTGTACATCAGAAGCTTTATTTGTGAGGAGCATCCAAGCAGATATAAATGCCACTTCTTCAAGCGGCAGGGGGAGAGACATCCCTGCTGGGCAGCCCAGGTGCTGGAGAGATTCAGAGAAGGGGGCGAAGTGGATTTCAAATGGGAACACAGGGATGTGGGACAGGTTCCCACACTCTGGGGAAGAGTAAGCCAGAAAATGCTCCGAGTCCAGAATGTCTGGCATGCTCAGCACAGGATCTGGTGGAGAGGAAGGGCCATTGGTGGCTTAGAAACCCCCCTGAGGTCAGAGGATGCACACTTTGTGTCCAGCACTCACTGAGTACCCAGAATGTCAGATCCGCAGTTACCTGTACCAGGTCACTCAGAGGCCTCCTCCTGCCCTCCCCCCCCATGGAGTAAACACTTTGAAGAGGTATGTAAGTGAAGGCAGTGCAGGTGAGAATGCACAGGCCTAGCAGGGAAACTGAGTCCCTCTAGTCTGGACCCCACATTGTCCCTTCAGTCTTCTCTATCCTGGCCATCTCTGCTCACGACAGTCTGTAGAGGGTCTCAGCTGAAGCAGTCTCACGTCAGAGCTGAAATCACATAAGTACAGCCTTTGGTGAAACAGTGACAGACATCGGGGATCTGGTGTTTGCAATTCACACTTGTGCTAAGTGCATGTGCAGCCTTAGGCCAATACTCATGATGTTGCCACCATCACATGTGAACTGGTGCAGGAGTATGACAAACTGACCCCCAACAGTCCCCATCTGAGGCCTCTGCCTTCCACTGTGGTCTTCCGAAGTCCACTCAAAGTAGCTTATTCTCTATCCTTAGGCTTTTTTCTTAGCAGTTCTGCTTCTTCTGTGTTCCCCAGGCAATGAGCTGAAGTGTCTCATTATTCCTAAATGCATAGTCTGCAGCATGTCTGGAGGAGGAAAGGCAAGTCAGAGCCTCCTGCAGGCCTCAGACAGCAAGGTCAGTACTATAACCAACAGTAGGCACTAAGGAGTCTGGAAATTCTTATGCCGTAAATCAAGGTTATGTAGTGATGGGCAGGCCAAAGCCTCCAAGATACCCAACCCATAGTCTCCAGAAGCAAGCATCCCAAATCTGCTAGTGAAATGCTCACACTAACTACAGGGCACTCTGGGAATAATGAGATTCGTCACAAAAAGGTTCAGCCAAGGTGATATTCACTGTGCACAGGCCAGGGGAGAAGGCTGTCTGCAGGCCATGCAGGGCAGGCTGGTCCTAACACTGTGACAGCTGTGAACCTGATGATTAGGTTTCTCTGTATGGCACTGAATGAAGTCCTTCTTCACACCATAGACCTTCAGGTCAAATTGAAAGGCTAGAGCCAATCTTCTCACTGAAACACAAAGGAGATAATAGTTAAGGAGTCAGGTGACTGGTTGAACTCCACGACTTAGGGATAAGGAGCAAAAGGTGGGGCCCAGGCCAGGTGCCCCGATAGCTCTATGCTCTGGGTATACCTACCCTGTTTCAGGGTCCATGAGAGATGTCACCCAGTTCCTCTCCTGGTGTTGGGATGTAGATGACCACCATGGACAGTCCTTAGGGACCAAGCACACATTAGGATTCTCCCAGAAGTGCTAGGTCAGGGGCATCCACTTGGAGAGGAGTCAGCATAGGCTGTCTCTGGCAGGTGACATCTTGGAATGATTTCCTCTAAGGCCACAACCTCAGCATAGAAGCTGTGACTCTGCCCAATGATCTCCAGTCAGGCCTATTTTAGGCACAGAGAAGGGTCACTGTGTCTTCTGTTTGGAGGGCTCCAGTCAATAAGCTCTTGGTAAGAAGTCATGGCACAGTAGTTAAGTGTGGTCTCCCATTGTAGGAATGGGAAAATATTCCAGAAGCAAAGGAGTGAGTTTTGTGAAGGCAGGAGAGTAGTGTACAAAATGGCCCCACCATTAAGGGGCACCATCTTCACTGGTAAAGTGGGGAGCACTGTGCAGAGGAAGCTGTGGAGAGGCAGTGAGAGGTTGATGAAGGTATCATACCCTCTTTCCAAGGCTACAGGATCAGCCTAGGTCCTGCAGCTGCCCTGGGAGCTCCAGAGTGGGGTCACAGGACAGCTCTGTTCCTGACTTCACTTCTGAGAAGTAAGGAAAGACAGGTTTCCTTTCATGAGAAAACCATGCTGGTCAAAGCGAACCCAGATAGAAGACAGATGAGGGCACAGATATCCCCAGATGCCAGGTCTGCATCCTGCTTCTGTCTGTGCCTTCTGGAAGTCAGGCTTCTCTTGGTGAACTCCCCTAAGCTCTGTAAGCACTCAGATTTGAGCTACAGGAGACAGACATCCTTGATTGAACTCCACTGTCTGAGAGTTCTGCACACATGCCAGACTCCCCTCTCAAGTGGGTATGACAGCCAGCTGAACTACGCATGCTCTTGCTTCATTTTAGTGGTTGATACTGAATCAAAGTAGAGTAATTATGAAAACACAGGTGGCAGGTACATCAATAGATCAATTTGTGATGAGAGCTGTATCGTCTCACTTGAAATAATCTACAATAAAGGAATGCTTTAAGTACGTTTAGCTCACAAGCACTAATTACAGAAATGGCAGCAGAAGGTTCATCTGGTAACCCATAGTTTAGGGATCAGGTAGTCATTGGTCATGCTTGAAGCTGAGATGCTTCTACAGGTATTGGGACAACTTGTGACCAGGCTTCCCTTGAGAGGGGGCTGCTTTACATGATCCTCAGAACCCACAGTTGGCTCCACGCCCCAAGAATCTGAATAGCCTGCATTCTTCAACTACTCATGCACTGTGGGAGGACCACTCACTCTTAACGTAGTTCAAGATCAGTGGATCTTGCGTTCAGGAGAAAGCGCTTGGTTACTTGTACCTGCTGCAGACTAAGATGAACTAGGCTTGCGTGTTTGCACACCCAGTTCCCAGCTGATAGTGCCCTTTGGGAAACTACAGATTCTTTGGGAGGTGTGGCCTAACTGGAAGATGAATGTCGCTGTGGCGGGGCCTTTGGCTTTTACAGCTCAGTTCCACTTTCTGTTCTCTCTCTGCTTCCTGACTGCAGATACAATGTAACCAGCCAGCCTGGCTCCTGCTGCTGCAAAGGCTTCTCCACAGTGATAGAATGACCCCCCTCCAACAGTGAGTCAGAAAACACCTCCCTCCTCTAAATTGCTGATATTTAGTCATAATGAGAAAAATAACTAATAGAGCACCCATCATATCAGATATGACTGGGTCCAGTACTTCAGGACACCTACAAAATAAAGGTGCAGCTGTTTCCCAGATGGTAATGAGGTTATTGTATTACCTGTTTCCTTCCATGTGTGCAAAGAACTTGCAATTAACAGCCGGCAGGGGGAAAGTTAGCTAAGGGGGCAGGCATCCTGAAAACTGATCTTAGGGTCACATGTTCAATGGCATAGAAGAAGCAGGAGTCTCAAAAGCCCATGCTCATCTCAGTCCTGGCTGCAGCTCAGAGGAGTGGGATCCCCAGCTTCCAGTTGCTCTGGAGGGCAAATGCAGATCACATGAGTTCACTGTCTTTCCCCATATACTGTCTCCCACAGGCCTTCATGGAGAGAATCACACAGGCCATTCAATCTCAGCCCATTTCATCCTTAGCTAAAATGAAGAGAACTCTTGAGTACAAGGTACAAAGACAGCAACCACTAGCTGTGAGTGGGGTGTATTCCATGGAACTGTATGCTGAAGTCTTATCCCAGATATCTGTGAGGTGACCTCATCTGAGAATGGGGGCTCACAGATCATTCTGGAGTAAGTGGACCCTAAACCCAATGGCTGCTGGTCCTTCAGGAAGAGCAGAGGAGGCATCAAGATACACAGGAGAAAGGGCAAAGAAGTCAGAAGCACAAATTAACCTGGATATGCCAGAGAGACCAGGGGTCACAGGCAGCAGAGAGAGAGATGATAGCTTCTCCCTCCAAGCCTGCTCAAGGAGACAGTCCGGTGAATAATTTGACTTTGTGCCTATGTAGAACTGTGAAAACCAATTCCTCTGTCCCAGTACATCTGGTCTTGTGAGTGTGACCCTCACTGCAATGTGATCCCCAGGAGCAAGCAGAAACTATGGCTGAAACTGCCACCATGCTGAAGCAGGGGACTGCCAGAAACATTGTCACTTTGCAGACTTTAATAGGTACATCACAATCCAACGTGAATTCAGTCTCAAGTTTGTTCCCACAGTGTAGGAGCAACACTCCGGCAGTGTGCAGAATAGTTCAGAGTGCTGTTCTATCCTGCATGGCTCTCAGAAGAGCATCTGGTCTGACTGTGACCCCCAACCCCATGCAAATGTCAAAGTGCTCTCATGTTCAGCTTCTCAGACAAGATGCTCAAAAAACTTCTCTTCCAATGCCTGCCTCCATGCAGGAGTGCCTCAGAGCCTGAGGACAAAGACCTGGAACCAGTTAAAGCTACCCCAAGCCCAGGAAGAAAAAGGCCAAACTTTTACTTTATTATTCATAAGACAGTCACATTGCCCGGAGTGCTAACTTACCAGAGAAAGATGATTTCTGTAAAACATCTCCCCTGGAGGAAGACATGGCTACTGTTGGTGGATTCTAATGTAGGTAAGGATATGGAATTCCCAAGAAAGGAGAATGAGATTGGGAATCTATAATTGAATTTTATAAAAATTAATTTCATTGCTAGGAAACCCCAAACACACATTTCAGCAGGAGGGAGATTAACCTCCAGTATCAAGAAGAAGGACGTGGTAGAAATTAAGAGGGCATTGATGCCAGTAGGCTGGGGCTGTGGGACTCACTCACAGGACTCCGAGACTCAGCACTGGGTACTCACTGAGCTGATGGAGCTGGGGACTGACCAGCTAGAGAAAGAAGGACCCGAGAGGTGGCCTGTGGCTCTACAGATCCAGCCTCCCTCGGGTCTCTGCCTTCTGAGTCTTTCATTATCTGGTATTTCTGTGTGTTCATTGTATCTTATTTGATTTTCAGACAGGGTCTCATTACCCTAGGCTAGCTAAAACTTATATAGCTGAGGATGACTTTGAACTTCTAAGCCTCCTGCTTTCACTTCCCAAGTGCTAGGATCACAGGTGTGGCCTACTATGCCCCATTTATGTGATGCTCGGGATCAAACTAGTGCATGCTAGGCAAGTACTCTACCAACTCAGCTACAGCCCTAGACTGCCTGCTTCATTTTATGATGACATTATGAGATTATTCAGTCTGGATAATAATGGTAGTAAAATGTAGCTAGACACATTCCCTGCCATCTAGAGATTACGCTGAAAATTGCCCATCCTGGTGAACTCCAGGCAGCCAAAGCTACCTTGGTCCTTGGGAATGGTCTCTGGTGTGCATCCCTCTGTTCCTTCTGTGGGAATGGGAATCACTTAGGACACCATCCATGGACATCCCCAGGCCACCTCCACAGACACCCTAGTTTAAGTCTTCAGTATAATTTTCTCTTAGAGCAGAGCTGCTATGTCTGTCCTGGGAATGAGCAAACTTAAATTTATGTCTCCACTCTTCCGCAGAAACAGACACAGACAGGGCACACAGAAGATCTAGCTGTGTCCTAATCTGTCTTGACTTATGGGCTCTAATCCAAATACCATAGAATTTTCATGTCATGAAATGTTATTATTCTTTTGAAAATTTCCATTATTTAAAACATAAAGGTCATTCTCATTTTGTGGGCCACACATAAACATCTCCAGTACACAGGCCATGGTGAGAAAGTCCTTGGTCTCAATGGTCAGACACCATTGATATCTGGACTTAATGACTTTCATGTAGGTACAGACACTGACAATATATGCACACAGCAGGCCAGCAGCATGCTAACCATGGGTAGATGATCTGTGCTATGCTTCCTAGGGATCGTGGAACAGCGGTTTGGATAGCACACTGTGTTAAGAAGTATTTTTGGAAAGCCAGTCCATAGCTGGAATCTGGGACTTTATGGGGAAGACCCTTCTGCCATGGCAAGCCTTTGTCCATGAAGCTTGACCTGTGCCAGATTCTACAGAGTGCCAGATACCTCTGCAACACCTGGGAGGGACTCAGCGGCCATGTGTACTCTCCCCAGGAGTCTCTCCCACCCATTCTACCACCTGCTAAAGCCCTTGGATCTCCCCTTTGAGACCCTACCCTAGCTGTCCTGACGATCCTCGGTTAACTACAGAAACACAAGGACCTCTGCTGACCCAGCCCCAAGGACCACACGTTTGCCAAGGGCTTCATCTCGGGACCTCTCTCCCAAGACTCCTGCTCCCTTCCCGTGTGCTTCACCAAGTCAGTCAACACAGATCTCCTGAGAGGCATCTCTGAGGTCAGGGTTGGGCTTAGGGCTGCGGGCTTAACAGTGACATAGACAAGCTGGCTTTTTGTTCCCCGGGGACTGCCAACAGAGTGGTAGTGGGTTTGGGGGACAGAGGGCAGACAGATGCATCCAAGGCACTGTTTCAGTAGAATCATGGGAAAGGGTGCTGTCCCATGGCTAGGGGGACAGAGAGCTCACTCTTTCACAGAAATCACAACTCGCAGTGGTTTTTGAATAGGTGGTGGGAGTCACATGGGTTGGAAGCAGGAGCAGGGCAGGTATCCTGCTGGCGGCGCTGGGAGGGGACTGCTGCTCCTCAGGTGTGTTCTTCGAGAACTGTGATATGGTTATTTGGAGAAACATCTCTGCAGGTGTAACTAAGCTACGCAGGCTAAGACGAAATCACCTTGGACTTGGAGTTTCCTAAGCCCGATGCCAAGAGTCCTCACAAGGGACGAGAAGGCACACAGAGAACATGGCCGTGAGAGATGACACGTGAGCAACTGGCCATGTGAGGATGGAGACAGCAGTTGAGCCCTGCACCTACAAGCCAAGGAGCGCCAAGGATTATGGGACGCCCTAGAGTCCTGGGAGCTCAGACAGATCTTCCCTGAGTACCCTCGGGGTCAAACCATACTGATACCTTGGTCTCAGGTTTTTGGCCTCCAGAAGCATAAGGAAGTAGGTTGTTGGTTATTATTAGCTCCCTGACTGGAATTCTTTACAGAAGCCTTGGAAGTCAGCACAGGGGCTGAGGAGGCCTTGAGTGGCTCCCTGGGTGAGCAGAAGAATTGACAAAGGCTCAGTATGGCAGCAGTGTGTGTGTGTGTGTGTGTGTGTGTGTGTGTGTGTGTGTGTGTATGTGTATATGTGGTTGCCTCCCCCCCTCCTCCTCTCTCTGTGTGTATGTGTGTGTCTGCCTCTCTCTGTATGTCTCTCTCTCTCTCTCTCTCTCTCTCTCTCTCTCTCTCTCTCTCTCCCCCTCTCCCTCTGTGTATGTATGTGGGGTGGTGGGGAGGGGAGGATAGATGAGAAAAAGCCAAATCACTGGGGAGCTGGCATATTCAAGGACAGGGTCAACAAGGTGACTGTGTCCAGTGGAAAACCTAGAAAACTCCGTGACTCCTTCAGAGTAGAGATGATTAGGAGGTGGTCATGGTGCAGAGGATAGTCAGGGATTTGTGTGGGAATTTGGCTCTTATTTCAGAGTATTGCTGAGGAGGTATCAGCCGTTCTTCTCATTACTGGTCAGACACCAACACACAACCCAAGACAGAGGACTGATTTATCTGGCTCACCGCTTCTGAGACTTCACTCCACAGTCTCTGGTTCCTATCACTTGGGGCCCTATTCTGTCTCCTTTCATGCAGAGTTTTAGGGTGCAGGAGTATGTGCAGGTTGAAGCTACTTATCTCACAGCAGACAGAAAGGAAGGAACTGTGGACGGTAGATATCCTTCAAAGGAATTTTTCTAACAACGTGCTTTCTCCAATTAGTTTCTAGAACCTTCCAAACTAACACCTGAGCTGGGGACCAAACATTTATACACAAGCCTCAGGTTGAGCCCAGCCTCCATGGTGAGCAGGGTGGAGCAGGCACACAGAGAGCATCTTTTACTGATGGTCATAGATGCCCAGAATCCCCCAGTAGAGATACTGACCATCAGTGCTAAGAGGGCATGGGGCTCAATCCACAATCAACCCAGACAGCCTTCCTAATATCCATGCAGATGTCACAGCTCTCAGTAGAAGTATCGGCTGGGTTCCATCCACTGGAGTGGTTTGTGTCCCCTGACACAGGGACAGATACAGAAGGTCATAGGCAAAGGAGGCAGAAGGACTTGGAGAATGCCTCTTGAAGGGTACACACCCAGCCCCCAGACCCCAGTCCCCAGTTCCTTCCTCTCTGTTCCCGCCTTCCATGAGACAAGCAGTGGGGTCTCTTCTTGTGGGTTGTAGATCCCTGGAGAACTCTGAGGTAACACTGGAGAAGGTGCTGGAAGCCCAGAGAACCTGGAGGAACACCTGAGAAGCTTTCAGAAGTGAACCCTAGAAAACACTGGGGTATGTACCAGAAGCCTAGAGAACTCTATAGAATCCTGGAGAGGGACTGACGAGATGGCCCAGTCCATAAAGCACACCTACGTAAGTAAGTCGTGAATAGCAATGTCAACCTGTAGCCCCAGAGCTAGGGGAACACAGAGAGAGGCAGATTCCTGAAGTTCACTGGCCAGGAAGTTTAGCCATAAAATTAGTGAGCTCCAGGTCCCATGAGAGACTATATTTCACAAAATGAGGGGGTGAACAATCCAAGAATATACTACATGTCAAGCCCTGATCTCCCATGATCACATGAGCACTCACAAATGTAAGCATGTATGTATAAATACAGACACATACATATAGAGAGAAAATTCTGGGAAACGTTGGAGACTCTTTGAAATGCATGCAGAACCTTGGCAAGCACTGGAAAGTGGAGAAGAGTCCTGGAGGATGGGGTCTCAGAGGTCAGCCAGGCACCTCTGGCTGTACCGCTTTCCCCTCATAATAGGTTCCGTAACACAGCTCTTACCCTCAGATGTGGAAACGGTTTGAAAACTATTTCCTTTGTTCACCTTTCCAGAACAATATAATACCTTACAGCAATGATATGAAGCGTGCCTCCAGGAGTGTGCCCTCCACCCATTCACCAAAGGAGATTACCCTTCGGAGTGTAACCAGTAATGATGAGGTCATTTCAGAAGCGCACTTGGAAAGAGATGGACGAGGTGGTTACGTGTGGCCACGGGATTCCTGTTTCAAAGGTTCAGCCAGTGCTGCATAGTTTGGCCCGGCTAGCTAGCGGGAAGAAGGAAGGAAGATGCCAGGGGCTTGAGTGATGAGTGTGTGTGCCTCAAGGAGGGAAAGCGAATTTCATTTTCTCACTTATTATCCTCGACGATATGTCACCAATGGTCTGTGAAGGGAAAAATGGAGAGGAGCACCGTAAATTTTCTCAGTGAGCTAAAAAGATTAAGGAAGAGGCAGTGTGAACTCTTAGCTTGTATTTCTCTTTGAGCTTAAAAAATTAGTTTACTAAGCAAACCTTTTAATATTCCCATTGGCTAAGAAAATGAAGCAAAGAAAGAAGAGCCAATGAGTGGATGTGACAGCCAGAAAAAGTCGTCTTAATAACCTAGTTTGGGTAAATGCCCTTAGCATGCTTTTTAAAAACTATAAACATGAGGTATGGCTCCACTCAGATCCATTTTCCAAACGTTCCATCGCTACGGCCTCTAAAAGAGCTTCTGCAAGTGTGTGGGGGAGGGGGGGAGCTTGCATTGTAACTAAGGAGGCTGGGCTTTTCTTCTCTGATGTCTGCGGATAGCAGGAGTGACCTTGGAGGGAAGTCTGTCCTCAAACATCTATAAAACAAGGAAAGCATCTGCCTGTCATTCCCCAGGGAGCCTGTGAGCTCCTCAGTGAGTGAGCATCCTTGAGGACACACAAAGGCACAGGAATAAAGCTGGGCATTCCAGTACCACCTCCTTCATGTCCTGGCACCCCAGGCTTCAATCTAAGAAATCCAGCTGGCCAATAATGGTCTTAGTGGTAGACAGAATCCCCTTTTCATATAGATGCCAGTGACCATCCGTCAGTTCTGTCAAGATCGTACAGCCTGTGGAATTTGAACTTAAGTCTTAGATTCTTAGATAAGTGGAAAAGGCAGAGGCTTTTTTTTTTTTTTTTTTTTTTTTTTTGGTTTTTTGAGACAGGGTTTCTCTGTGTAGCTTTGTGCCTTTCCTAGAACTCACTCTGTAGATCAGGCTGGCCTTGAACTCATAGAGATCTACCTGCCTTTGCCTCCCAAGTGCTGGGATTAAACGCATGCACCACCACTGCCCACAGGTAGTTATTTCATTGGCTTAAAAATGAGCTAATATGCATTCAGTTCGGGTTGTGATGAACACGTACGTGTTAGACATGTGTGGAATGACGCTACATGGTTTTGTGCTGTTAGATATTCTGTGACTTGTTTAAACCATGAAGTCATCTGTGCAAGTGATAATTAGGAGGGAAATCATGTAGTCAGCACACGCTTTTCAAGTGTGCAACGATGATGTAAGGGGCTTCGAGAACACTTAAGAGGTACCAGGCCTATGTCACTTTGCTGCTCAGCACGATAGATTCTTTAGAGGCCACAAAGACACCAAGCTTGCTATATTAGTTAACACATCATTTTCTAGGAGCTTCCTGCCTTCTCCTCCCCGTGTATGCCTTGGATGAGGCGGTCTCTAGGCTCTCTGAAACCCAGTTTCCAATTCAGCTCAATGGTAGTGAAATACCTTATGTGTATTCATATGGTGTCTCATGTGATGTCCAAACTCACTTTAGCTGAACCAAAGGCAGTCTACCAGATGACATAAGAACTTTGTAGAGATCTCCACAGGGAAGAAGTATGTATGTCATCACCAGGTGTGGCAGCTCACTTGGGAGGCCGAGGGGGAGGGTTAGCCACGAGTTTACACAACAGCCTTGGCTACAGAGTAAGACCCTGTCTAAACAAAAACAAAACAACAACAATGAAATTACATAGAAATCTTGCACATCTTCTGAGAGAAATGGAGACTGCAAAGGACACCCTACTTTAATGCCATGACACAGAGGATGGATCTCATGATGGGTGGCACCCCTCCATGATCTGACTGTCTTCCATCTCTTCTCTTCCTCCCTCCTTACCTTTTACATTTTTGCTTCCTTTCCTCCTCTTCAGAGCTAGCTATTCCTCACATTCCCCCACCCCCTAAAAGACAATGCTAGCATGTTGAATACATCTATGCTTCCTTGATTCTTCTCATAATGCCCATGTGCTATTTTGCATTTGTGTTCATTGTAAACTATTTCAATTAAAGCAATGTACACACTGTAAATGTACAGTTTAGTGAACTACTGCCAAATAAAAACAGGCATAGCCCATCTCGGGTTAAGAATAACGCCAACAACCAGATAACCTTCATGCCACTTTCTGGTGGCCTCGCACTTCTTAAAGGAAACCACTACCCTGAACCCCAGATCTCTAAGTCATAGATATAGGATTTATTGTGACCAGCTTTCTCCACTCAGCCTGCCAGATTGATCATGCACTCTTTAGTGAGATTGTTAATTTCGGTGTTTCCTTGCATTCCACTGCATGAATATAGCAACCATGTGCATCCATCATAGCATGGAGAGCTAATGAAATTGCTGCCAGTATAGGGCATTTGAATAACACTACAGGATTCTTTTTATGTGGATCTTTTGATGTGTATACACACACACACACACACACACACACACACACACACACACAATTGTGCTTATACTCAGAAGGACCACTGGACTTTTGAATATAAGCATCTTCAACCTCAGTAGGTAATTCTAAACAGACTTACACACCACTGTGAAAATCTGTCACACCCCAACACCAGTTCTACATCTACATCAGTAGATCCAGTTCTGTTAAAGTTTTGTACCGCCTATCTTTAGCCAGTATACATTGCTACATCTTAACTGAATTTGGATACAATTTTATTCTTGTTTCCCTGATCATTAACAAAGATGAATGCTTCTCATAAAGGAACTTCAGAGTGCATTATCTGGTCACATGTCCATCTTGATATGCTCTGTCATGTAATACCCACAAATTGTTGATTAGTGTTTTCATGGTATACCCTGTACAGCTTAATTTTTTCTTTTACAATTTCTGGACTTTCATATTAAACATAATATCTGTTGAAATGTTAGGTTTTTATTATTTTGCTTATCCTGAATATCTCAACCTTAACTTGAGTTAAAATTCTACCTTTAGTGAAATGACTGCATCCACCGGTTGGTACCTGACACTTCTCCGTGTTCTATCTGGTCCTCTTTTATGTCTGTTTTCTTTCCCTGTGTATCCTTTCCAAGAAAGTGTAGTTGGCTCTGGCCCCAGGTTCTGCAGCTGTTAAAGATTAAAAACATAAAACATAAATTGCATCTGCACTGAACATGGAGCGATATGAATTTTTTTCACCATTACTCCATGAACAAGAGAGTGTAGCTATTAAGCACAGTATTTGCCTTGTGTTTGATGCTCTTAGTAATTCTGAGAGGATTTTAATTTACAGGAAGATGCACACAAATTCCAAGTCCACACCATTTCATGCAAGAGATGAGCACTCCCAGATGTTCTGGAACCAATCCCATGCAGACACCAAGAGATGCCAGTATACTAATGGCTCAATTTTCACCCTCTACTAAGCTGATGCAGTGTCCTCTCCTTTTCATAGCTGTCCTAGAAATTAAAATAGATGTCATCTACTCCTCATGATCTGCTCCCAAACTCTCCTTTGCTTGCCTTCCCAATAAAGTGATCACTTTACCTCTGTGTATCTTGTATCTCCTCATCGCCTGGTAGTGACCACTGGAAGGCACTGTGCACTTTAGATTTTAATTTGATACATTGAAAACATCACAGGTGACAATAGTAACTTTGTTTTGACAGTTCATGCTTGTTTACTCTTACTGACAAAATTACCATTCAGCCAAGGTGTCTATTGCATCTTTGCACTTTCCTTTAAGGTCAGCTTTTTTTCTGTCCAAAGAAAAACTATGCTCATGATGAGTTCTCCTTCTCTTCCCCTCATCTTCTTTCTGCTCTTGGCGAGTTACAGAAATCTTTACATTATGCTCACTGTCAGAGGATACTTGGGCTAGGTACAGAACTCCGGGTTCACTGGCCCCCCTTACTTCAACAGTGTCACCTTCCATTTTGATTTCTGTCACTCATTTCATGTTGACAAATTAGCTGCTTTATCATTGTTGTTCCTCTAGAGGTCATATTTCTTTTATACCTTTAAGACTTCTTGATTCTAGCATGCCTGTTATAATGAGCCTATTTTTATTTTCATTACTATTTTATTTTACCATTATTATTTTATTTAGCCTCTTTCTGTGGTATTATATTTTGTAGCAATTTTAAAACATTTGTAAATTTATAAATATTTTTCAAGTTTAAAGTTACTCTTACACACTGCTTCTTCAAAGCAAACCACATCTCCTACTTGCTCCCTGAAACCAAATTAACTATTTGAGACCAGCTCCCCTCTCTCAGATATTTTTATGAACCTCCCTGATGCCCACCTGTGCCTCAGCGGGGGCCCTTTGGTGGACTTGTCTTCCAACCTACTTACCCTGCCTTCAACTATGTCTAATTCAGCTTCAGTTTGTCCTTGGTTATTTATACTGTGCCTTTCATTTGGAGGATTTCCATATGAATCACAAAATGGTCTGTTTATCATTTATTTTGAAGATGTGAGTCACTGGCACTCAAAGTTCTTAACCACTAATAACAGTGTCTGGGTCCCCACAAGCTCCCTTCTGCTGCCTCTTGTCCACTTTGGTTTGCTTCACATGACTATCTCTCTCTGGACTTCATGATCATCCCTGAATGGTAGGTATCACACATGGAGCTGTGGTGGGTTCAGGCAGTACCATTTACTGGGAGAAGTATCTGCCTCTGCTAGGGAATCAGCTTGGATGGTCATGCTGAGCTAAACTGGGTTTGCAAACTGCTGTCTACAGATCAAATCTGCTCTGCTGTCTCATTCACACAACCTATGGGCAAAGAATAGTGTTTACATTTTAAATAGTTGGAGAAAATGAAAAGGCAATATGACATGAAAAGTGTATAACATTAAATCTGAGGTGTTGATAAATAAAGCCTTACTTATAGACACATTTGTTTATATGCTCTCTGTGGCTGCTCCCATGCTTTGGTAGCAGAGGTAAGCTGTGTATGGATGCAAAGCTGAAAGCACCAACCAGCATGTCCCTTGATCAATCAAGAACTAAGCCGAAGGAGACCTAAGCTGTGATCTTTGTGTGGCTGGGTTCCCTCATGCTCACCTGGGCCTAAGGTGAGCCCTAGTGTCTTCAATGGCAGTCTTCTATACTCAGTCTGGTCCTCCTTCGAGATCCAGAAGCTCCATCTGCATCTGCTCAGCACGGCACAATCCCGGGAGGCTTTTCCTCAGGACTCTAGAATCAGTGCTCCAGCCCTTAGGTTTGTATTTGGTGTGTCAGCCTTGGGACAGATCCACAAGCCCTGCCAATTTATGGATTCTCACCTCCACCCTAACTCTAGAACTGGCAGACAGGAGGAAAGGTGACCCTGGAGTCTCAGTGCTAAGCCATTAACTCTCAGAGTTTGTGCAGATCTTTGATCCAGGAATCTGCTTTAATGTTGTAACCCCAGCACGCAGGAGGCTGAGGCAAAAAGATCACCAACCTCAGTCTTAACTTGACCTATAAAGTGAAAACTTACCTGAAGCTTTTTCTTTTTTATTGAAGATAGTTTTTTAATACAATATGTTTTGATTGTGGCGTCCTTTCCCCAACTCTTTTCAGATCCTCCCAACATCCCCCACCCACACAAATCCACATCCTTTTTTGCTCTCATTAGGAAACTAACAGGCATCTAATGAAGAAGGAGGAGGAAGAGGAGGAGGAAAAATAAGATAAAATAAAAACAAACCTGAGTAGGACAAAACAAGCAAATGAACAGAAAAACAAAAAGCCAAAGAAAAGGCACAAGAAACGCATACAGATGCAGCATTGACATACACAGAAATCCCCTAAAAACTCAAAATCAGAAACCACAATATATAAGCAAAAGACCTGTAGGGTAAGACAAAATGCCTAGACAAAGCATTATGAACAAAAGGCAGGCCCTATACATGCTGCCACAGTCTCTGTGAGTTTATATCAGTCCTGATGTGACTGATTTGTGCATCAGCCCTGTTGTATTTAGAAGGCCTTGTTTCATTGGTGTTCTCCAGCCCCTCTGGCTCTTCCAATCCTTCTTCCTCCTCTTCTGTGAGAGGAGGGAATTGATGGAGACATCCCATTTATGATGGGGTTTCCAAGGTCTTTCACCCTCTGTACCTAATCCATCTGTGGGTCTCTGGGTTAATTCCCATGTACCGCAGTAGGAAGCTTCTCTGATGAAGGCTGAGCAAGACACTGATCTGTGGGTATAGCAGAATGTCACTAGGAATCATTTTGGTTTTCCCCTAGGTCCCTGGCCGATCTAGTCTCAGGCTCTTGGCCAGCTGAGCTGTGTCTGGGATGGGTTCCATCTCATGGAGTGGGGCTTAAATCCATTCAGGTATTTGTTGGTTAGTTCCATAAGCTATATGCCACTATTACACTAAGACCTTTTGCAGGCAGGTCACTGTTGTAGACTGAAAGGTTTGAAACTGAGTTGGTATTACCTTTCTACTTTGGTAGCTTGCAGAGTACCTTCCAGTGCCATGAACACTAGTCTGTAGAGGTGAAGGCTCTAGGTAGGCACCAGCTTGATTTCTCCATGTTCAATGAGTTGCATAGTTGTTCTCTTCAGCAATAGGGCTTTACCATCAGTTTGTGGAGAGCAACCAACAGCCTTGACAATAGTCTGGAATGTTTGGAGGTTCCCACGGGGCCCCTTTGGTCAACAATTTGATTAGATGTTATCCATTTCTGGAACCAGAGACTTCATTTGTTTACAAAAGATGTCTAATCAGCACTCCATCTCCTCAGTTATTTGGTAACTCCATTTACATAACCTTCATATCTGTATATATTTTAGGAAGAGTCTGCTCTGCTATGTTTCTATACAATCCCTCAAATGGCCCTTAGTTTTAGCTGTCCTTCCGTATTCGTTCCCTCACCCCCTCTTCCCTCTCCCTCATTTGACCCTCCCATTCTAGTCTCCCCCCATCCATCCATCCATACCTATTCTATTTCCCCCTCCTAGGGAGATTCAATCTACCACCACAATCCCCAGTTCCTTACTCTATACCTAGCCTCTGTGGTTATATGGATTGTAGCCTGCTTATCAAAAACTTAACAGCTAACATCCACATACAAGTGAATACATACCAAATATGTCTTTTGAGGTCTGGGTTACTTCACTCAGAATGACTTTTTTTTTTAGATCCATCCATTTACCTGATTCTCTGGCTATTATGACGACTAAGTATCTAAGGAAAAATTAACACCCCCCCCCCAGAGTTTTTTTCTTTAGTGTCATCCATACAGCCAGGAGTGATGGTGCACTTGGCATCCATCACTAAACAGAAATATTATAATGATACATATGTAGGAAAGGGTCTCTGAGACTAGACATGGCACTTTTAACAGTAGATACTTAAAAGTTAATTGAGTTTGTAATGTTTGAACTTTATTTTTAAAGATTTATTTATTTTTGTTTGTGTATATGAGTGTTTTACTACATGCATGTATGTGCCTGATACCTTCAAAGGTCATAAGAGAACAGATATCAGATCACCTGAAACTAGAACTACAGGGAGTTGTGAGGTACCATGTGAGTGGTTGAGAAATGAACCTGGATCCTCTGTAAGAGCAGCAAGTGCTCTTAACCATTGAGCCATCTCTTCAGTCCCATATATATGTGCATATATATTTATATATATATATATATATGATTTTTGAGCCAGGATTTCTCTGTGTGTATCCCTTAGATGTCCCAGAACTCACTCTGTAAACCAGGCTGTTCTCAGACTCACGAAGATCCACCTGCCTCTGCCTCCTAAGTGCTGGGATTAAAGGTGTGTGCCACCACCACATGACCCTCCAAATTTTATAATTTAATTTTTTAAAATGCCTCTGTGTGTATTTGTGTTCACACATGTACATTTGAGTGTATATGTGCACATGTAGGTGTAGGTATATATCTACATAATGTGTGGAGGCCGGAGGACAATCTTAGATGTCTTAGATCCTCAGGAATGTCCTTCACCTCCTTTGGGGCAGAGCCTCTCACTGTTGACCCAGAGCTCACCAGTTAAGCCAGGCTGGCCTATAAACTTCAAGGATCTGCTTGTCTACACATCCCCAACAGAGGGACTCTGAGCCACCATGCCCAGAATTTTTATGTGGATTCTGGGGGTCAAACTGGGGTCCTCTTGCTTGCAAGGCATGCTTTTAACTAATTGAGCCATCTTCCCAGCACATGTGTTTGAACTTTAAAATAAGCACTTTTCATCACATCTTCTGTTACCAGAGAACATCATGGAGTGATGGGAATGTCGTTCGGTATGCTGTGAATATGTGTTACTCTGATTGGTTGATAAATAAAATGTTGATTAGGCAGGAAGTATAGGTGGGACAAACAGACAAGGAGAATTCTGGGAAGAGGAAGACTGAGTCTGGGAAGAGGAAGGCTGAGTCAGGAGTCACCAGTCAGACACAGAAGAAGCAAGATGTGAAGGCAGAAATGAGAAAAGGTACCAAGCCATGTGGCTAAACATAGATAAGAATTATGGGTTAATTTAAGTGTAAGAGCTAATCAATAATAAGCCTGAGCTAATGGCCGAGCAGTTATAAACAATATTAAGCCTCTGAATGTTTATTTGGGTCTGAGTGACTGCAGGACCTGATGGGAGAGATTCTTCCGGACTGCAGGGCCTGGGCAGGACACAGGAAACCTTTCAGCTACAATGGAGTTAAAAATGGAATGATCTGAGGAGGATGCTCCATCCATGGACTTCCTGTTTCCCATTTTCTCTCTATACTCATATAAGAGGTAATCTACATCCCCCTCGAATTACTTCTCATGTTGGAATTGAAAGAGAGAGAGTCCATTTCCTTCCCACATGCATAGCCAATCCTCCTCATCATTTACTTTCCTAGAACTGACCCTGCTGACCCCACCATCAATCAAGCACCACATATCCACAGACTTGTATGTCCTTTCATCCAAGAACAGCCTTTGGTAAATGATGCTGAAAACACACACCACTATACAAGGAAATCAAGCAAGCTTATGTGTTTTCTCTTCAGTGTGGCCTTGGCTGTTTGGGGCCTTCGAATTTCCATGTGAATTTTAGAATTTGCTGGCTAGTTAACAAACAAACAAAGCCAAAAATTACCACCACACACACCTGCTGGTACTTTGCTTTGGTATTGGATTTAGGGAAACTGACAGCTCAATAATACTGAATTTTCCCACTCATGTACCTTAGCAATCCTCCAGTTAGCTTGGTCTTTAAAATTTCCCCTTAACTTAGTTGTTAACCTCGCTTTTCTCACTGTTGTTAGCAATCTGAATTACCTTGTCCACCATTTCAAGAAGAACTCACATTTGCTTTAACTTGCATAAGAGAGATTATATTATCAGCCTTACTAATTTGATTTCTTCATTTCAACTCCGTGGTACATGTTGATTTATGAATGTCTGCTGTTCTGTTTTTAATAATTGCAAATATATACAAAGAGATTTTACAAAAAAATAAAAATCTTAAGTCAATAAAGAGATTGTAAAGGGGGATAAGGGCATGCGATTCCCAGAAAAAGCTATGCAGATAAACAATACACAGATGAAGAGATACTTAATCTCACTAATAAGCAAAGAAACACAAACTAAAACAAGAGCTATCACCTCCTCTCACATTGGTAAGGGATAAAAAAAGTAAATGCATGAAACTCTGTAATGCTCAGATTTAGAGAGACTGTGAATGAGAGTCATGTTCATTGAATATTATTAGAAAGTAAAAAGCAATTTGTAGCTGACAAAGGCCCTTCAGTGTGACAGACTTTCTTCCTAAAGTTTATCAAAACAAACACAATCACAAGTTTATCAACAAGTGTGGGATACAACTGCCCCCCATACCACTGGATGGGGAAGAAAACAATTTGAGCAATTTACATATCCATTAGCAGAAGATTCCATGTGTAAATTCTTGGTTCCCCCAAAAGAGTTCACATCCATTAACATGATGTGGTAGTTTGAATGTAATTGCCCCCCATAATCTCATAGGGAGTGGTACTATTAGGAGGTGTGGCTTTATTGGAGTGGGTATAGCCTTGTTGGAAGAAGTGTGTCACTGTGGGGGCAGATATCGAGGTCTCTTTTGCTCAAGCTTCCTTTATGTGACTCTCAGTTGACTTCCTATTGCCTGCAAGATGTAGCATTCTCAGCTCCATCTCCACATCTGCCTGCATACTGCCATGCCCCCCATCATGATGATAATGAACTGTACCTCTGAACTGTAAATGAGCCACCCCAACTAAATGTTTTCTTTATAAGGGTTGCCATGGTCATGGTGTCTCTTCACAGCAATAAAAACCTTGATTAAGACACATGATAACCTAAACATTTTATGTGGAGATGTTACATCATACAAAGAGCTCAAACCAGGCAAACCAGCTCTGTGCAACTTGGCACAACTTTCCATGTGCCTGTCTCCTGTGCTAATCTATAGAAAACACAGAGAGACATACATATAGAAAAGGATGGACAGATAGAATTGTGAATCAGGCATAGTGCCTCATGTCTATAATCCCAGAACTAGTGAGGATGAAGCAAGAAGATCATGACTTTGATGTCAACCTAGAATATGAGATCCTGTCTCAAAAACTTGTATAAGACATAATTCATCCTCATTCTTATATATGTGAGCTAGGCACATATTATAACAATACATGTGTAGGCAGGCATATCAAAGAATAGACATGACCCCTTTAACAGTGTTCTTTGACTTCTATTTATGAGATAACTATTTTTGTGATATTTTAACTTCAAGATGATGGACTGTGACTTTATGATCTTCACTTATTAGGAAGCATCATGGGAAGAAAGTCCTGTGGACCACTCTCTGGGTCCTGGATACTCACTCTGCTAGGCCTTGGTACCAAGCTGGATGATGAACCCCCCCCACCAGAGTCAGCTTCATGGAGATAGACAAGATGCTGCTGGATATCTGCCTTCCAAAATGGACCAGAGGATGCCCCACAGGAGAGCCCTATGTTCTTACCACAGAGTGATTTCAGAAACTTCTAGAAACAAGCACAGCTCTGCAGCTGCTCTCCACTCCTCTTATGCTAACCTTTAGGGGTCACGGTGCAGTATCTTTCCATTAAGAAACAAGAAGCATCAATGCATTTGGCATTATTCATTCTGGGGCCCTGCTTGACTTCTTTAGCAATGATTTAAGGCTTTCCGAAGCAAAACATTCAAAGCTTCCTGTTTAACAACTCAGATGCCAAATGTCATGGCTAAATTAGAGAAGAGAGTCTCCAACAGGTTGACTTAGAATATGTGTCCAACTCGTAGGTCCAAGCCTCATAGCCCAGGGTCTTTGTCATCCAACACTCAATTTTGTAATTACCTCAAAAGTGACCCCTCTCATCTGATCCCATCTCATGACAACTCACCAAGTGCTATACTTTGTAAAGAACATGGACAAGCAGAAGAAACTATTCTGTGGTGATGGAAAGTATTGCCATTGTCCTGGGGGAGCTATCGGAAGAGACTGACAGTTCCCGCACCTTAGCAAATGGAATGAGGGCACCATTTGGGAATGTGAATGGGAGAAGGAGACTCTGAGAGATGCGGACACAGAGGGCCTAGCGAGAGAAAAACATGCCTATCTCAAGCCTCAGGGGTGAGAGGCCACTCTGGTCTGGCTGGCAGGGAGAGGTTCTGGAAGGGGAATTTGTACAGCTCTCCCCCTTCCTCATTCCTCCTCATGAGACTTCCATTGGAACGGCCCACCTGACATTGTCAAAGGACCTTGTCTCCTGACGTTAAGTTACAGGGACTTTATTTCTTGTGCTGTGCCACAGGGACCTAGCCTCCTGACCCTGTATCTAAGGAACATTGCTTCTGGACACTGCACCGTATGGACCCTGACTGCTGTCACCCTGCCCTTGCCTTGTGACCCTCTATCACAGCCGCTGCTTTGAAACCTGGCTTCCTAGGGTTTGTTTCCAATGGCATCAGAGTCTTCATCCTAGATCGCATGCATGAAATGGGGGCCTTGAGCCTTTTCCTAATAGGTGTGAGCATTTAAACAGTGGGCAGTAGGTGAGCAGGGCAGCATTGGTGGTGCTGGCCCTCTGTTGCAGCCCCTTAGCGCGGTCTACTGTCACTTCATAGGCCTGTGAAGCTACAAGGGACTCAAAGCTGCAGTCTCTGTCCTTGCCCTGCCTCTCAGTTTATTTTGTGTGAACCAGACAGAGATAGGGGTCCAAGGGATCCCTTATTTTGAACCTCCTCCATGATCCCTCCATGTCAGATCATGACTCCCATGGCCAGTAAGAGGGACCCAGGGCTATAGCAGGCTTGAGAGTATCTGCTCAGGTCCCAGGCTGAGCAGCAGCACCTATAACAGCCTGAGAGCATGGCTGTCTAGGGAGCTCTAGGGGAACTGGGATAGGGTGTTCCCCGCCTCTGCCCCACTCCTCAGGCACTGCAAACTGGGCTGTTTTCTGGGACTGGAGCCTGAATCTGGGCAGCTGCCCAAGTTTTGCCCAGAACATTGGGTCGAAACAGCTTCCAAGTCTCTCTGCCATTACTATTTAACACACCCATCACTCAAGTTTAGGAGGCCTTGTTTTCACAGACTACAGCTGGAACGGACAATTTTAAGGGCCAAAACACCGTGAAAGAGGCCACTATTGAACAAAATCAAGGACATGGGGGGGCGCCTGTGTTGCCTAGAAAAGCTGCCCCCAGGCTAGACACATGGGAAGTAAGTGACCTGAAATTCATGTGCTCAGTGGACCATTCAGTGCTTAGATGGAAAGTTTGGGCAATGAAGGGGCCTGGACACTGACATGCTTAAGACTCCCTGAACAGATTCTCTGAGGTTTGGTGTCTACGCTAAGTCCTGAGTGTGGAACCCTGTAATGTCCTTTGTCTGACCCTACAGTCAGCAGTCCTGGTGATCATTTCCTTTCAGAGATAACGGAGTTGAGGCTCAGAAAGGGAGCAACCTGCACAGATACCCATCCTGATAGGCCAGAGTGTGCAAAATTGATGGGTGGGTGTGCAGTTGAAATGGGAAGCTGGCTTCTGCACTGCCTTGTCTCCAGCCCGTTCATATGGTCCCCACTCAGGTCCTCACAATGAAATAAGAAAACTCCATTTCTCCTATACTCCATCTTTCTATAATCAAGTCTTTGCACCCTCAACTGGGCATTCATGTGGGAGACAAGTCTTATTCCCTGCTATGCTGGACCAGGAAGAGGGGTCTGACTGACAGCATGTGTTAGATTAAAAATAGAGGCAGAGAGCAGGCAGGATGCATTCTGAATTCCCATAGCACATCTTAACTCTTCTATCTCTGGAGAAAGGGCCAGATGTCTAACTATAATCCCACATTCGTTCCTCTGTGTGTTGTCCATGGAGCCTTGAGTTGGCCCTGTCATCCTTGGGCACCCCGGAACCTCAATGCCCTCCTTATGAGTCACTTTCCTTAATGCAGCGGAGCTGTTATTTGTACACAGTAAAACTCTGGGAAGAAAATTATCCTCCTCCTACAACACAGAGAAGGGTCAAAGAGTTCCCTCCAGCCCAGACCATGGCCACGTCTCCTGACATCTGTTGGAATCATGACCAAAAATAAGAAAAAAATATTCAGCCAGCATTTACTTGAAAAGTAAAGGCAGGATCCAGAGTTCAAGGCTAGTTTCAATTACATAATAAGTTTAAGGCCACTCTGGGTGTGTAAAACCTTGTCTCATAAATGAGGAGGGATGAGTATGTGGCTCAGTAGGTAAAGTGTTTCATGAGTATCAGGACCTAAGTTAAGATGCCCAGGACCCATGTAAGGCTGGATGCAGTAGTGGGCATCTGTGATCCCAGTGCCGGTATGGGGAGATGGGAGACAGAGATCCCTCTCTGGAAGATCGTCGGCCAGGTAGCCTAGAGAGAGTATGCAGTGGTAAGCAAGATTCCCCATTTCAAACAAGGTTGAAAGTGAGGACTCGTACCTGAGGGCAACCCTCTGGCCTCTGTATATATGACCGTATGCATCACACACTCAAAGGCACATTAGCAAAGTAGTTTTTTAAATAGTAGTACTCAACTGGAGAGACGCTTATTTCAGCTGTTAAGTGTGCATGTCGGAAGAGAGGCACTTTCAGAACACACAAAGTAAGTAATACAAAGAACGTGGGTTTTGTTTTGTTATTTTTTTTCACCACTTCTAGAGAGCAAGGCTGCCTCACTCTGAATCTTCAAACCTGAAAATTAGACTATAGCTTGTTTAATTAACATTTGTTTGAAATGAATATACATAAATTTGGGCATATTTAAGTTTGTTCACTGTGGGGATAAAGCAAGCTATTATCAAGTAATTTTCTCAACAGAATTCCATTACTGTTTCTTCACACACTGTTATTCTTCTATTTGTTTCCTTTGTATAGCATTTGATGGCAGCAGGTTTGTGCAATGGGTTCGAAAAGGTGATGGAGAAGGCCGTAGCAGATAAGGATGGGTTATAACCTAGGGAGGTGTTTTCTGACGACCTCAGTTCTACCTCTGCCTTCCCTGGATCTGTTCATTTAAGGGTTGGCCATGTGACCCCAGTCAGTCCTCAAAAGGGGGAGATGCAGCCTGTGGGGTACAGCCGGAAGCTGCAGGAGCTGCCGGGCCCAGGCTTCACATGGCGGACAGTAATACTGGGAACTTAGGGATCTGAGAAGATCAAGGCACCTGCCCAGAAGTGTCCTTCTGCATCCATCCTGCCTTCGCCCCACCCCCGCCCATCAGCCTCTCAGAGGGGACCCCGAGAGTCCAGCTCTGCTGCCCTGATTCATGCCACACCACACACCCATCTGGAATGACAACCCTACTTCAAGCTCCCACTTTCTGCAACCTTCAATTCCTCTTTTCCAAACACAGAAACCATTGCCAAAAACAATGTGGATTTCAAGAAGAGTCATCAGAGTGTGGAAAATTGTTTAAAAGTCACACCACTTAATTTATTCTTGTCCTGAGTGAGCTTCAGTCTGGGTGTTAGCCACCCCGAACAGGGAGGATGAAGATGTGATGGTCCCATCCCAGTGGGCTCTCAGGAAAGGTGTCCAGAAAAGAAGCAGAGGACCTGGGGACAGGTACTTTTAGTTCCTCTCCCACTGCCCACCCTTTTCCTTCCTTCTGAAAGAACCGGAGGAACACTAGTTCCTCTCAGAAAGACACGGACTGCTGCCATTTTCCCATAGACGTCCCTCACTGTTTTCTCTGACTTCACAAGAAGAAATTGTTTTGGTTAAGAGATCCATTCTTTCATCTATAAAAAGAGTGTTAGAAGTACTTGAGTAGGAGCCAGGCAGTGGTGGTGCCCACCTTTAATCCCAGCACTCAGGAGACAGAGGCAGGTTGAACTCTGTGAGTTCAAGGCCAGCCTGGTCTACAGAGCTAGTCCCAGGACAGCCAAAGCTACACAGAGAAACTCTGTCTCAGAAAACAAACAAGCAGACAAACAAACAAAAACACAAAAAAAAAACAGACAAGAAATACTTGAGTGAGAGATGAGGCTGAGAGACTCTGACAGCCATAGCTATCCAGGCTGTGGGTGGCAGGTGCACCCTCCCAAGTGCTGTGGTGCCTGGTCTACACCTCACTGGACACCTCCACTGTCAGCCTGAAGGTGACACTGTGGGAAACAAAAATAAAATGTACTGTCTCTTCAACCAAAGAGTTCAATAAAATAAAACTCCAGTTTTAGAAAATATCATAAGGAAACTGCTTGGCAGAAATTCCAATTCCTCCAGGGCCAGCCAGCAGTTCTTGCAATCAAAACAAGTGCTCAAGGTTGCATCTGGTGCTCAAGACTACATTCTGCTCATCAGATGTGTTGCTTTAAATTGGCCAGTCACATAACAGTGTGAGGCTGAGCGCTGACCACTCAGACGGAGGCACAGGACCCACCCCTTTGCCTTAGGAATAAAAACCAGCTGGGTGTGCTAGCTTGCTTGAATTGGATCAGCTATGCATCCATTTGCAGAAGTAAAAGTTTTTGCCTTTGCTGAAATAATTTGGATTGTGTGGTTACTTTCTTGAGACCCCAGACTCATTTCTAACAACATGTGTTCCATCTGCCTAAGATCTGTCAATCCCTTGTAAATCCCTTGGGACTTTCCCATAGCTCCCCACACTACTCAGCAATGGAGTGTCCAGTAAACACTGCCAAACAAAATAAGGGCTGGGGAAAACGTTCATATGACCATGAAGGTACCAAGTGACCATACATCAAATTAGGAGAGAAATCAGAGCTGGATATGAAAGCTATTGAAATGAAATTAAGACCTCCTGCAGGGGGCGCTGCTGAGACAAGGGTCGCATACCGGGGCACATTGCTCCACACAAAGACACAATGAAAATGGTGCTGTACACATACTCTGAGACCCTTCCCTTTGTTGCCTGTGCTACAGAGAGGAGTGAATGGGATGAACCCATTGCCTCAGCATCAGACAGCGGTAAGTCTGAAGGCTTGTGGATGCTTAACAATCTATGCCTAATGGAGACATTTGTAGAGCTGCTTCTAGGTGCCAGTTTGACACAGTCTCATAGGAACTTCCAAATATATTTTAAAATGCTCTTTGGGTTCTAAAGACATTTCATTTTAGTTATAGAATAGCATACACACAAAATACCGACAGGCAGGTCACTCAGAGCTTTATGAGCAGAATCAAGGCAGTAGAGAAGAAACACAAACAGCTTGTTTCTAAACCACAGGCGTCAACCATACTTGGTAACATTCATCCATTCAATTTCTTTTTTAAAAACATGGGGGGTACACATGCAATGTATGTCTATGTGTGTGTGCATGTTTGTGCACACATGTGTGTGCGCGCACACGCGCGTGCGTGCATGCATGTGTGTGCATGTGTGTATCTGTGCATATGTCTGTGTGTTGCTGGAGGGGTGTTATAGAAGTCAGAGGACAGTTTCAGAGTCATCTTCAGGAGCACTATTGCCTCCTTTGAGACAGAGTCTCTCGTTGGCCTGGAGCTTACCAACGAAGCTAAGGTTGGTTGGCAGGGGAGACTCAGGGCTCCTCCTGTCCCTGCCTCCCTAGTGCTGAGACCGAAAGTACACGCCACTGTACCCTGCCCTTTTATGTGGCTCCGGGGATGAATCTCAGGTCCTTCCTTGTGCTTTAGGGACCAAGGCATTCCCTAGCCCTGTCCATTCAGTTTCTATATGTTACACATCTGACAGAAGAACAGTGGTGGGGAAATTGGGTAAATACTGAAATAGTAGCACAGAGGAAGCCGACTGGAGTGAGGGGACGGTGTGAGCGGGAGGGGGCTCCTTCCCACTCGAGGTCAGCAGCAGCCTCCAACCAGGTCTCCAGAGCCTCTCCATTCTTTCTGTAGTTCTTTGACAAGCCATTTACACTTCCTACTTTAAATAACTGTTATTATTATTCTTTTAATCATGTGCATGTATGTGTGTTGGTATGTGGGTGTGTGCATGTGAGTGCGGATGCCCTGAGAGCCCGGAAGAAAGTGTTGGATCCCCTGCACCTAGAGTCACAGGTGGTCCTGAGCTGCCCAGCGGATGCTCCAGACTGAGCTTGCATCTTCTGGAAGAACAGTGTGCACTGTGAACCACTGAGCTTCTCTCCAGTCTTCACCCATCTTTCTTGATAAGTGTATTTTTAACTTGTTGCTGTAAACATAAGCT
>CABHPQ010174713.1:0-15812 GCA_902168405.1 Peromyscus aztecus
TGTGTTCTGTCTGCATGTCTGTGCACCACATGTGTTCTGTCTGCATGTCTGTGCACCACGTGTGTTCTGTCTGCATGTCTGTGCACCACGTGTGTGCAGGGCCCAAGGAGGCCCAAAGAGGCATCAGGTCCCCTGGAACTAGAGTTGCAGGTGGTTGTGAGCCACCATGTGGGTGCTGGGAACCAAACCCAGGTCCTCTGCACGAGCAACCAGTGATCTTAACTGCTCTCCATCCCCAATTTTAAAATTTATTTATTCTTTTGTTTTGTTTTGAAACAAAAACTCACTATGTAGCCTTGGCTGACCTGGAAATCCCTAAAGTAGATTAGGCTGGCCTTGAACTCATAGAGATTGGCCTGCCTCTGCCTCCTGAGTGCTGGGATTAATCTTTTCTTCTTAGACAGGATCTCATTCTGTATTCCAGGCTGGCCTGGAACTTGAGATTTTCTGCCCCCAATGGCCTCCTCTGGCTTGTAAGGGGAGTGTGAGTGTGTGTGTGTGTGTGTGTGTGTGTGTGTGTGTGTGGTGTGTATGTATGTGTGTGTATGTGTGTGTGTATGTGTGTGTGTGGTGTGTGTGAGTGTGGTGTGTGTGTGTGGTGTGTATGTATGTGTGTGTGTGTGGTGTGTGTGAGTGTGGTGTGTGTGTGTGGTATGTGTGAGTGTGGTGTGTGTGTGTGTGTGTGTATTCAGCCTATCAGCTCTCCTACTCTAGAGAACCCTGCCTGCATAACACACGGAGGACCTCAAGTTTGAGATCAGCCTGAGCTACAGATTCAGATCTCCGTCTAAAACCACGGCAAACAAGTGCTGGGGAGGTGGCTCGGCCTGACAGCTGGAGTCTGACCCCAGACCCGCAGGTGAGAGGAGAGAGCCGGCTCTGCAAGCTGTCCTCTCACTGCATGTGTGCCGCGGTACAGGGGCAAGGAACAACGCGGCTGCTGCCGTGCTCGTCATGGCCGCCTGTCAGTTACGTTCTGTAAGGGTTGTTTTTGTGTGTGCTGCTCGAAGTGGACCCCAGGGCCTCTTGCATGCTAGGCAGGTGCTCTACCACTGAACCATGCCCCCAGCCCCTCACTAGGGGATTTTAGGTAAGTACCCTACAGCCGAACCATGCCCTATCCCGGAGTTTCATTGTCACCAAGGATAGTAGCCACTGCTTCCTTCTGTGTGTGTGTGCGCGCGCGCGCGCGCGCGCGCGCGCGCGTTCACTGAATCTCTCGAGGCTTCTCTTTTCTCCACAGAGTATCTCTTTTGGAGACAGGGACGTTGCTATGTAGCCCAGGCTGGCCTCTAACTCATGGCAATCCACTTGCCTCAGCCTGCAAGTGCTAGAAATTACAGACATAGGTTAACACCCAGGGTCCTGGGCTTCTTTCAATGGAGGAGGCTCCTGAGTCAGGGAGCAAACACTCCCAGGGTCCCTTCATGCAATCAGTGGATTGAATATTGGAGAGTCAACACCAATGGGGATCCAGTGTTACAGAACATCTTGTGAGAAAGCCATAGGAGTGCCCTACATTGACCCTAATCCTCAGTATGGAGCACACAGTGAAGGATGTCCCACCTCCCTTCAGCTGTTTCCTCACTGAGCATCTGAGAGAGTGGAAGCTTCCCCACCCCTAAGGATGGCTGGTTCAGGAACCAGACAACCTGCCCAGCTCTGACCCATGGGATACATCAGGATGCATTCTGGAGGTTCCAGGCAGTGCATGAACTAGAAGAAGGATGGGTGCATGGTCTGGAATGAGTCTTGTTAGCACCGTGGAAGAAGGCATGACCGGACACCTGCTGGTGGGATCGCTAACACACCCTCATTCCTTGAGACGTGTGGATAGACTGACAATCTAAACGAGGGAAGTAGACAATAAGATAACAATGGCCAGCTGAATGTGATGGCATCTCGCAGGCCATCAGCCAGCTTCAGCCCAGGTACCCTCTGCAGGGATTTATCCCTCTGAGGGTTTTAATCACATGGCCTTACCTTTAAATTTTTTATTTATATATTTTTATATTTATTCTATTTTTATCTGTGTGTGTGAGAGAGACAGAGACAGAGACACAGAGAGAGAGAGAAGGGGGTCAGGTCCTCTGGGTCCTCAGCTTAACTTCTCCAGCCCCTATTTATCTATCTATCTATCTATCTATCTATCTATCTATCTATCTATCTATTCATTCATTTTTGAGACATGGTCTCACTGTAGCTCTGGGTTGCTGGGAACTCCCTATGTAGACCAAGCTGGCCTTGAACTCATAGAGATCCACCTGCCTCTGTCCTCTCAAGTGCTGGGATTAAAGACATGTACCTCTACACCCAGATTTTTTTTTTTAAGACAAAATCTCACTCTATAGCCAGGCTGGCCTCAAACTTCAGTGATCCACCTGTTAACCCAAATGCTGGGATTACAGGTGTGCACAATGATGTTTTTCCATCAGCTTAGTGGCTGCATATGAATATACTGATTCTTTAATTTGTGGCCCCACAGTCCGTAGTCAGCACCCCACTCAGGCCGAGACCTGGCGGGGCTTCCAGTCCCTTGGCCCTGGTTCTGCATGGCTGAGATATGTAGATTTAAACCAAGTCTCTGTCTTTCAATTTACCAACAAAGACTCAGAAGTCAGATGTGGGGGTGAAAACCTGCTAGACCAGAGAAGCTGAGAAGCAACCAGCTGACCTTGCTTGTCCTCAAACCAAAAAACAGCACCAAATTCCAGTCCCTGCCCTTTCCTTCCTGTGTGTCCTCTCTATCCAAATTGCTGGCTTCTCTGGCTAGTTTCGGTCAGCTGGTCACTGGCTCCGCCCCCTGATTCAAGGTAGACTTTATTGTCAGTGTCAGAGTGCGAGGAAATGTCCTGCAACAGCCATTGTGCCCAACTTGTTTTATTTTATTTTTTCCTACTTTTTGAACAGAGTCGACTCACTATGTAGCCCAGGCTTTCTCACTATGTAGCCTATGCTAGTCTTGAACTCACTCTGCTTCTGCCTGGATCCCCCAAGGGCTTGGATTACAGGCATGCTCACCAGGCTTCAATCACAGGGTCTTGGGTTGATAGCACTGGCTCACGGTAGAGAAAACACAGGGCTTCATCCCGTGGAGCGAGACTTGGGCTCCTTCTCTGTCGGCGTCTATTTTACGGTGTTTACAAACCCCTGAGCGTGTGTGAGCAGAGAGAATGAGTCTGAGGAAGTGGCTCAGTGAGTGAGACAGTGTGAGGATCTCAGTCCAAATCTTCGCAACTCTAATCCTGACACTTGGGAGGCAGAAGTAAGGGGTCAGGTAAGGGGTCGGGTAAGGGGTCGGGTAAGGGGTCAGGTAAGGGGTCGGGTCGTTCTTGACTATGTAGGGAGTCCTGCGTCAGTCTGGGGTACCTGAGCCCTGACTCTCAAACAACAAACAAACTGGAGATGGTGATGCATGACTTTAGTCCCAGCACTCAAAAGGCCCATGGATCTCTGTGAGTTCGAGACCGGCCTAGTCTACACTGGAAGTTCCAGCCTGGCCAAAGCTACATAGTGAGAAGATGTCTCAGAACAAATAAAAACTAAAACAAAACAAACAAAATGTCACAATAGCTCATAGGCTTATCGCTCTGGTCTGGAAAATATAATTTTGTATGACCTTAGGGGTGTGTGTGTGTGTGTGTGTGTGTGTGTGTGTGTGAGAGAGAGAGAGAGAGAGAGAGAGAGAGAGAGAGAGAGAGAGAGAGAGGTGGCACTCTTTTTTGTTTGTTTGTTTTTCAAGACAGGGTTTCTCTACGACAGCTCTGGCTGCTGGGGATGTCTTTCTGTACAGTGTGAATATATGTTGTTCCCATTGGTTAATAAATAAGCTGCTTTGGCCTATGACAAGGCAGCTTAGAGGCAGGCGGGAAATCCAAGGAGAGAGACAGGAAAGAGAAAGGCGGAGTCTGAAGACACACCAGCCTGCGTGGAGAGACGCCAGCCGGCCGCCCAAGGAGCCAAAAGACTGGTAAAGCCACGGAACACATGGCAAAACATAGATTAATAGAAATGGGTTAATTTAAGATATAAAAGCTATCTAGCAGGCCAAGTAGTGGTGGCACATGCCTTTAATCACAGCTCGGGAGGCAGAGCCAGGTGGATCTCTGTGAGTTTGAGGACAGCCTGGTCTACAGAGCGAGTTCCAGGAAAGCCAGGGCTACACAAAGAAACCTTGTCTCAAAAAGACAAAACCAAACCACCACAACAAAAAAGATGTACTTTTAGAAGCCCCATATAAAATTATACTTATTCTTAAACAAATTATGGATGTCGTTTATAGATGTAAATGCTGTATGTGTCATTTACAGGTGTAAACACTGTATATCCATTTATAAAGTACCATACCCAGCTGCTGGGTGGTGTAGCCAGCAGGCATCCTGGGTTTGCTCCTCAGCCTTGCATACATGGAGCATCATGGTACATGAGTGGCCCCAGCACTTAGGGTGTGGAGGTGGGAAGATCAGGTGTTCAAGGTCTTCCTCTGCCATATATCAAATATGAAGCCAACCTGAGACCCTGACTCAAAAACAAACAAACAAATGAAAAAAAGAATAAAGCTTCTAATGAACTTTTATCTGGAGAGGTGGCTCAGTGGTTAGAAGCACCTGTTGCTCTTGCAGAGGAGCCAGGTTCCACAAAGTCTGAAGAAGGCATTAGATCCTTTGGGACTAGAGTAATGGATGGTTGTGAACCACCACGCGGGTGCTGGGAATGGAAGCCAGGTCCTCTGCAAAAGCAGCCAGTGCTCTTAACAACTGAGCCGATTCTCCAGCCCCCAGATTCGGTTCTCTTGTTAACTTCACCTCCTAGGTACCAATGACAAATCCAGGTACAGTTCACTCTGGCAAACCAATGAGTTTAATGTGCTTAGTCACAGAGCAATGGGTGAGGGGGTCACAGGCAGGAGCATGGGTGGTCTTAAAGTAGCCGCTCTGGAAGCCCACACGTGGCCTGGGTGATGACTGCCTATGGCTGTATGGATGGCGCTCCCTCCCCAAGCTCCTTCCCACACATACCCACTAGCCCTTCCCCCACAAGAGCCCAAGGCTGCATGCAATTAGGGCTGAATTGCATACAACTTTACTCACGCTGGATACTCAGGTGAGGGTCCCGTGGCTCTCCGCATCCCCTCCTTCCACGAAAGAACATCAACAATGAAGCAACCAGCCTTTCACTGGCAGACCTCCTGAAAATGGCGGGAGTGTGGCTTGGGGTGTAGTCCTGCACATCGAGTTCCCAGCACCCTATGTCTGCTAACAACTGTCGGTAACTTCAGTTCCAGGGCATCAGACGCCCTCTTCTGGCATCTGTGCACATGATACCCTATATGCACAGAGGCAAAACACATTAGAAATAAATAAATCTGGGACCAGAGAAATTGCTCGGTGGTTAAGAGATAATATTGTTCTTTCAGAGGATTTGAACTTGGTTCCCAGTAGCACATCTGGCAGCTTCCCACTACCAGAAACTCCAACTCCAGGGATCAACTCCTCTTTGGCCTCTTTGGACACGTGCACACACACACAGACATATATGCACAAGTCAATAAATAATAATATTAAAAAATAAAAGACTCTTAAAAAAAGCCTGTTCATATCAACATTGACATATATTTTATATGAAACGAAGTTCAGAAACCATTTAAAACTGTAATCCTAGCACTTGGGATGCTACAAAAAAAGGATTGCCTCGGGTTCAAGGCTAACTTGGGCTACAGAGTGAGACCCTAGCTCAGAAAGAAAAGAGAAAGAGACAGAAGAAAGAGAGGAAAAGGAAGGAGAGAGGAAGGGGAAGGTCAGTGATACGGTTCAGCAGGTAAAAGCAGTCTGCCATGCAAATCAGAGGACCTGAGTTCAACCCCTGGGCCCCGATCCCTGAGGCCCATGGCAGAAAGAAAACCAATTCCTGAACGTTGTCCTCTGACCTTCACGCTGGAGCACTAATGTGCACATCTACGTACAAACACGCACACATACATTGTACATGTACCTCCTAATGATACATATAAAATTTCTAAGAAAGGAGGGAAAGAGGGAGGAAGGGTGAACTAAAGTGAGTGTTTTCCTGAGGTCTGTGAGCCAACCTCTGGAATTAATGGAACCTGAGAAGACTGGTGCTGTGGCAACCTCAATTTGTAACCAATTGATCGGAAGACCTGACTGCACTGTGGCTCGTGGTGGGCATCTGCGGTGCAGGACAGTCTTGGGTCCATAGGCTCTATCTCCAAGGTAGGTGATGTTGGAAGTGAACTGAATTAGGGGCGCCCAGCAAGTGATGGCTGAAGACTCACTAGGTGGGAGATTCCTGCCACACCCGGAGGCATGGTGTCTAGACTGTCAGTATGTGGACATTTGTGTCTTCTGATATCTATTTGGGGGATCAGGAACACAAAAAAGGCAGGACTGGGGATGTGGCTCAGTTCAGAGAGTGTTTGTCTAGCAGGCACCTAGCCCTGGGCACTCTCCACAGCACCACATTCAGCAGGCCCTGATGGCACGTGTCTTTACTAAAAGCAAGCGAGTCCCGGGCCAGCCAGGACTGCACAGCGAGCCTCCATGTCCAAACAAAGAACCCATCTGTCCTGAACATCCGCCCTGCTCTGTTGTGTCTGGCTTATCCCCTTAACCTTCATCGTCTAAACTCTTTCCGAATTGTGTTTGGCAGGTCTTCTCCCGCATTGTGGCTTGCGGGGTATTGATTTACCATCCACTGTGGGTAGGCGTTGGTTTGGTTCGTTTCAGCCTGTGAAAACTAAGGCAGCAATGAATGTCCTAGAATCTTGATATGCACCTATGCACACGCTCTTGCTGGTCCCATCGCTCAGGTGCAGTCGGGAACCGCCTGACAACTTTGCCAGCCAGCAGCTCCGTCCTTCACTTACAGGAGCGCAGCGTCAGAGGCCTATCTCGCCTTAGCACCAGCGATAAAAGATGTTTGTTTGTTTTGACCTCTGGGGCATGTGTAATAGTTTCAACTTGTGTTTTCCAGGTGATTAAAGAGGTCAGTCACCTTTTCATGTGTTTATTGGAATTGTCAAATCAAATTTACAGGTGACTGCTGGTTGGGATCCACCTCTTTCATCAGAACCAACAGGCCAAACCAACATGACATCCCCTGTGCCCAAACATGAACGGAACTTGTTTATTCAAGAAATCGGGAGAGAGAATGGCTGCCTTCCCAGACAGGACAGATTTTGTGAGTACAGAGAACATCTTTTCTCCTTTCACCAAAAAAAAAAGAAAGAAAGGAAGGAAGGGAGGAAGGAAGGAAGGAAGGAAGGAAGGAAGGAAGGAAGGAAGGAAGGAAGGAAGGAAGAAAGGAAGAAAGGAAGAAAGGAAGAAAAAGAAAAATTGTTTTTAATTGTGTGAGAGTGTGTAGGTGAGTGCTCGCTCCTGCAAGTGAGTATGTGTTCATGTGTGTATAAAAGTGTGTGTGTGAGAAAGAATGTGTGTGTATCTGTATATGTGAGTATGTGTGTTTTTGTGTGCATGTGTGTATGAAAGTGTGTTTGTGTGTTTATGTGAGTGCTCCTGCATGTGAGTGTGCATTCATGTGTGTATATAAGTGTGTGTGAGAAAGAATGTGTGTGTATATGAGTGTGTATTTGTATGAGTGTGTATTTGTATGTGTATGTGAGTGTGTGTTAGTGTATGTGAGTATGTGTGTGAATGTGTTTGTGTATGTGAGTGTTCCTGCATGTGTGTGTGCGTGCATGTGTGTATGTAAGTGTGTGTGCAAGAGAGAATGTGTGTGTATGTGAGTGTGTGTTTGTGTGTGTGTGTATTGTGGATGCCAACAGAGGCCAGAAGAGGGCATCAGAACCCCTGGAGACAGTTCTATGCATTTGTGAGCTGCCTGATTTGGGTTCTGGAGTCCCGGGCCTCTTGACTACCGAGCAAGCCGTCTATCCAGCCCTGTTTTTATTTTTATATGGAAAGTAACTGTGAACTTTGAACCCGTCAATCTTTTTTTTCCCCTGAGACAGGGTTTCTCTGTAAACCTGGCTGTACTGGAATTCACTCTGTAGACCAGGCTAGCCTTAAATTCACAGAGCTCTGCTTGCCTCTGCCTCTGGAGTACTGGTCATGTGCCACCACCACCCAGCTCCCATCAATCTTTTTTACTAACTTCTGTTCTACTACTTTTTACATAATTTCTATTATGTTTATTCATTCTTTTGTGTGTGGGTATGGAGGGTGTTTCATGTGTGGGTACATATGTCACAGTATACCTGTGGAGGTCACAGGACAGCTTCTGACAGTTAATTCTCCCCTTCTACCATATGAGCCCCGTGTGGATCCTGGGGATCAGACTGAGGTCCTCAGGCTTGGCTGCAAGCCCTTTCCCCATGAGGCATCTCGCCGGCTTCCGTTCATCTTTTCTTCTGCTGTTTCCACTTGGTCTTTTCATGCCTATGAAGCAACCTCCTCGGCTCAGCTCATGAGAACATGCATTCTGCTCGGTGCTAGAACTTGCAATTAAATTGGAAATGCTGTTTCTGTTGTTTGCAGTCGTGAAGATGGAGCCAAGGAACTCCAGGAACTGGATCCTACAGGAATAAGGGTCCCACATGGCAATGTGGAGCGGGAGGATCAGGGATGAGAAACACAAGACAGAAAGCAGCAGGTATTGGAGGTCTGCCTGGACTGAAGGCTCCACCAGTTTATTAAGCAGCGAGCATCTTGTACGGTTGGCAGGGAATTGGACAGAGTCAGCAGAAAGCTATCACACAATGAGAAGTCTGCAGCAAGTTTATCAAGCAATGTTGCACAAGAGGCACCCAGGATATCTCAAGTGCATCACAGACCAGTCCCACAGTGGCCCAGGCACTGATAATCAAGAGGGGAAGAGCTGGATTCCCAGGACTCAAATCAGCAGCTCCCCTGAGGGCCTGGCACCAGGCTGCTACTGGCCTTGCCACACATACTCCTGGTTTCCTTCTCCATACATCAGAGCCTCAGGAAAAGCCTTGGATCAGCCTGGCTCCCAACACTCCAGCATTCTAAGCAAGCTTTCTGCCACTGAGCCACACCTCCAACCCCTCACTGGGGGATTCTAGGCAGGGGTTCTACCACTGAGTTATATCCCCAGTCCTTAAGGTTAAATTTGCTGTAATTTTATATCTCTACATCATGTGTGGTCTGTTTTATTTATTTTATTTTTTAAAGCTTTTATTTTATTTTTAATTATGAGTGTGTGCGCGTAGGTACGTGCATGTAGGTGCAGTTGCCTTCAGAGGCCAGCAGATGGCGTAAGATCCCTTGGAACTGGAGTTACAGGCAGTTGTCAACTACCTGATGTGGATGCTGGAAACAAACGCAGATCTTTGTGTCTCCTGCAAGAGCAGCAAGTGCTGTTAACCACTGAGCCATCTCCCAGCCTTTAATTTTTTTCGAGACAAGGTCTCACTATGTAGCCCAGGCTAACTTCAAACTCTCCATCCCCCTGTCTCCACTTTCCAAGTGCCTGGGTTAATGAACAGAAACCCCAACATCCATTTTGATATATTGTTGTTTTGTCTATATTTCCACCAGTGTCCCCCTGGGTTATTTTTATTTTTATTTTTATTTCATGAGTACGGGTGGTTCGTCTGCGTGTATAAATATGCACACATATATGCCTATGGAAGCCAGAAGAGGGCATCGGATCCCCAGGAACTGAAGTTATAGATACTTGTGAGCTGTCATGTGGGCGCTGGGAATTGAACCCCTGAAAGAGCAGTCTGTGCTCTTAACCACCGAGCCCTGCACACTGGGTTATTTTAAAAACAACCCCAGACATTCCACTTCCTTCCAAAATACTTCCATATACACTTCTAAGAAATAAAGAGTCTCCCTTTTTTAACACAACCGCAAAACCGCTGTCCCACCTGAGGACTACTGGTGTCTCGTACTCTATAGAGTGACTGTCTAGTGACCTCTCAGGAAGGAGGTGACAGTGGGTCAGTTCTGTTGGGACGGCGCACCCCCACGAGTCAGCTCCTCCAAGCTGCCCCTCAGCCTGGTCTCTGGATGCTGCCTGTTCTGTTTTGGATATTACAGATAGACCGGAGTCCTGTGGGCTATGGATAGGAGGGTTTCTTTGGGAGGAGCCTCCCCTCCACTCTTGCCGCTTTGATGTACCCAGTCCTTATTTCAAAAGCCACTCTGGGTGGCCATCATTATTATTACTATTGTTGATTACTGTAGGGCTGAGAGCGGAAACCAGGATCTCCAGCACACTAGGCACATGATCTGCCGCTGAGGTATCCCTTCAGCCCCCGGGCTAGTATTTTTATCTTTACAGCTTGTCTGGGGCCATGAAGATGGTTCAACATGTAAAGGCATTTGACAAACCTGAGGTGACCTGAGTTCCTTGCCTGGAGCCCCCACATGATGGAAGGAGAGAACTGAGTCCCAAAAACTGTCCCCTGACCTCCACATACACAACATAGTGCTTGAGCACTCTTGCCCCCCTCCACACACACACAGTCAAATAAATAAAATATAACTTAAAAATGAATATAAACTTAAAAATGGGTTGTGGTGTGCACACCTCTAGTCTAAGCACTGGGGAGACAGGCAAATCTCTATGAGTTTGAGGCTAGCCTATGCTACATAGTGCATTCCAGGCCAGTCAGCGCTACATAATGAATCTCCGTCTCAAAAAACCTAAATAAACAAATGTAGGCAGACTTTTTCATCAGGACCATTGACTCCCCAATAATAACATGGAGGCTTATCATTGATTATAAAAGCTTGGTCTTAGCTTAGGCTTGTTTCTAACTAGCTCTTGTAACTTAAATTAACCCATATCTCTTAATCTACATTCTTTTGTTTTATGACTTTGTTACCTTTACTCTGTACTTCACATGCTGCTTCCTCTCTATCTGCCCTTCTTCCCAGCATCCTCTGTGCCTGGAAATCCTGCTTAGCTATTGGCTGTTCACCTTTTTATTAAACCAATCAGAGTGACAAATCTTCACAGTGTACAAAAAGATTATTCCACGGCATTTCCCCCCCCTTTTGTTTAAATAAAAAGGAAAGGCTTTAACTCTAACACAGTAAAACCATATACAATAAGAACAATTATCAGGTAAGAATTACATTTACAATATTCAGTCCATTTATAGTTGGCAAATTCGAAGAAAGTACTGTATTATTTATCCTATCCTGGTGAGTCAAAAGTTTTGTACCTAATATACTTTTTATCATAGCTAGTATTACCAACCTAAAAATATCTTTTTAAACCTTAAAACATCTTTTTAGATAAACAACTTAAGCTTTTATGTCTCTCAACCGTATACATTTTACATCTCTTTTTGTAAGTTTATTTTTTGAATTTTGTTGTTATTATTATTATTGTTTGTTTGTTTGTTTGTTTTTTCAAGACAGGGTTTCTCTGTGTATTTTTGGTGCCTGTCCTGGATCTCACTCTGTAGACCAGGCTGGCCTTGAACTCACAGAGATCCACCTGGCTGTGCCTCCCAAATGCTGGGATTAAAGGCATGCGCCGCCGCCGCCACCACCACCACCACCACCCCCAGCTATTTTTTGAATTTTGTAACAAAGAAAACTGTAACTATAACTATCTCATCTTCATGGGGCTGGAGAGATGGCTCAGAGGTTAAGAGCCCTGGCTGCTCTTCCAGAGGTTCTGAGGTCAATTCCTAGCAACCACATTGTGGCTCACAACCATCTGTAATGAGATCTGGTGCCCTCTTCAGTTGTGCAGACAGAACACTGTATACAAAATAAAGAAAGAAATCTTTAAAAAAAACAAAACAAAACAAAACAAAACAAAAAACTATCTCATCTTCAACTCCATCAGAGACCCGAGAAGGATAAAATATTACTTGAATAAACAGGAAGTGCAGAGCAAACAACTTCCAAAACTATAGAAACAACAGAGATGTCTGGATGCCTGGACAGTCACCCACAGTTCCTCTGCAATATTAGGGCTACATCTTTGGCCTACAGGCCTAGAAGATCTGACAGACTTTTCTGTGAAGCAGGAATTTTGAAGGACCATCCTACCTTGTCTTGGCAAAGTTTGGCAGTCACTCTTTCGTGTCCTGCTTGTCCGGTTTGGACAGCATCCTTTCAGCAGTCAAGACAAGGGCGGTCTTTTGCCCAAATGGCTAGCTTTTGCCACAAAGAAAGTAAACTCCAATTGGAGATTCTTCAATGTCCATCATCCTTTTTGGAAGTAAATTGGTGCTGCCAGGAGCAGATGTGTCTCGCTGTCATGAAAAATCTTATGTTAATAAAACATCTTAAATGCCATATTTTGAAGTATTTGAAGACCATCTATCTAAAATAGATATCTGTATGATCCTGAAAACATACCTAATGTGACTACAAGTTTGATGTTATAGATGACTAACTACTAACTTGCATTACTTAATTACCCTAAATGGTTTATAATAATAGCTTTCAAGGTCTAGAACTTTACATTACATTTTTAAATGAACTGAATAGGTACAACACCTTAAACAAGAGTAGAAACACATATACAGTATAACAAAGAATAACCTTAAATTTATTTGTATCAATGTACAAAAATCCATCCCAATGTAAAATATTTGAGACTAGTGGTTGGTCAAAAACAGACCCAGCAATCCACCCTTTTACACCATAATTTCTATTCTATATCCCCCCTCCCCTTTTCCTTTCAGAAAGAGATCCCTGAATCTAATCTCCTTTGTTAGGGTTTTTTTTCTTCCTGACTATGACCAATAGCAATTTGTAACCAACCCCCCTAAACAATGACAAACATCCATAGCCCACTAAACAACCAAAAACCATCCACCCCTTCTCTTGGGAATGTGTCTGTTGTTTTCTCTAGACTTCTTTCTGTTTTCTGGGGGCCCTGGAACCTTTGAGGGACCCTGAGAAAATTAGAATAATGGTCAAGTCCTGGCTAGAATAGTCTGTGAGTCTGGACCATCTCAGCCAGCAGCCTTGAAGCTGTTCTGGATGCAGAACTCTGAGGAAACTGCAACAGAGGCGCTCTGAGAGGCTGGATCACCTGAGACACCTGTTTTCATTGGTGTCTAGTCCCCTTGCTCTGAAAACACACAAACTTTCAAAGGTAACATATGTATCTGCATTAACACAAGTATGAACTGTGTGGTGTACACAAGCCGGCCAAAGATGATTTTTGTTTTATGTCTGAGTAAGTAAAATATAGGTCACCGGTCTTGTAGTTTCTCTAGGTTTATTTCTTTATGTCTGTAGCCAGGATTTTCAAGGGATCTCCCCTGATCAAATCTGATCTCTGTCAACCTTGAATGAATCCACAGCCTTTCATTTTCTGTAAAAACAAACACACAACCTCTTTCCCAATGAAACATATTTTTGACTTCCATTTTGAAGTTAAGACATTTTTAAAATATATAGGTTGTTTTAATTTAGTATCTTTTATAATCCAATGTCTTTCAGCAGCTATTATTTGCTCATCAGCAATCAAAAAATTTAAAGTAACAAGGCACCATTATAGGACCCAGACTTTGTGTATTTTCCATCTTTATGTGCCTTGTCCTTTTTTATATTATTTTATTTATTTTTCTTTCTTTCTTTCTTAGTTTTTCGAGACAGGGTTTCTCTGTGTAGCTCTGGCTATCCGGGAACTAGCTCTGTAAACCAGCCTGGCCTCAAACTCACAGAGATCCACCTGCCTCTACTTCCCTGAGTGCTGGGATTAAACGTGTGTGCCACCACCGCCCAGCTTTTATTTTTTCTTTAAAGATTTTAATCTTATTCTTTATAAGCTATTTTTTCTATGACTGTCTATGCCCATTTTATTTTCTTTTTTAAGCCTACACACATTTTTTAAATGCTTTGTAACCCGTTTAGAGGGTTGTGTTTGTTTGTTTTTTGTTTTTGTTTGTTTTTTGTTTTTTCCTGTCTGGATCTGTCTTTCCTGAGCATCTGTAGCTTTCTCCAATCACATGAACAAATCTTTTTGTTGTTGTTGTTGTTGTTGTTTTTGTTTTTTTTTTGTTGTTTTGTTTTGTTTTTTTGTTTTTCGAGACAGGGTTTCTCTGTGTAACATTCCTGGCTGTCCTAGAACTCGCTTTGTAGACCAGGCTGGCCTCGAACTCACAGAGATCCGCCTGGCTCTGCCTCCCAAGTGCTGGGATCAAAGGTGTGTGCCACCACTGCCCGACTGTGACAAATCTTAAACTGCCATGTCAGCAGCAGGTGTGGCTCAGCTTAGTGCATGGCGCTGGTGGCTGACTTCAGCTAGCAGTCAGTCTCTGAACACTGAGCCTGCCCAAGAGATTACGATCACTGGGAAACCATGCCAGGAAGCCATGTTTGGCTCTATGTTTTGAACTTTCTTTTGGATTTCTCAGGCCTTATGTGAATATTTGTGGCCAGACATTAGGCACCGTATGTAGGCAGACTTTTTCATTGGACCATCAGCTCCAATAATGACACAGAGACTTATTAATTATGAAAGCTCAGTCTTTGCTGAAGCTTGTTTCTAGCTAGCTCTTAGAACTTAAATTAATACATATCTTTTAATATACATTCTTTTATGTGGCTTGTTACCTTTAACCTGTACTCCACATCCTGCTTCCTTGCCAACTGACTTACAACTCTGCCCTTCTTCCCAGCATCCTCTGTGTCTGGAAATCCTGCTTAACTATTGGCTGTTCAGCTGTTTATTAAACCAATCAGAGTGACATATCTTCACAGTGTACAAAAAGATTAATCCACAAAAATTAAATAAAACCAATGTCAGTTTTTAAGATGGGGGTCTCTTTCTATGTAGCCCAGGCTAACTTCCAGTCCCTTATGGTCCTGAGAGCTAGAATTACAGGTTATGCTTCCCTTTAAAAAAAGGGGGGGGGGGCTGGAGGTGGAGAGATGGCTCAATGGTTAAGGGAAGTCACCGCTCTTGCAGAGGACCTGGGTTGATTCCCAGCACCCACATTGGTCACAACTACCTATAGTTCCAAGGGATCTTCTGCCATCTTCTGGCCTCTGCCGGTACTGCATGCACATGGTGCACAGACATACATACAGGACAAAGATCTATACACATAAACTAAAAATAAAATGGGGTCTTAAGTAGTCCAGGATCCCCTCTAACTTCCTAGGTAGTTAAAGACTATCCTAACATCTTATTCTTATGCCTCCACTTTGAAAACGCTGCGGTGGTGGGCCTGTACCACCACACTGTGTATCTGTAGCTCTGGGCCCCAGGGCTCCCTGCCTGTTAGGCAAACACTCTACCAAGTGAGCCACATTCCCATGTAGCAGGCTTTTTCTTGGACCACCAGCCCCCAGACCATGACACAGAGACTTATTATTCATTATGAAAGCTCAGCCTTAGCTTAGCCTTGTTTCTAACTAGCTCTTACAACTTAAATTAACCCATTTCTATTCACCTATGTGTTGCTATGTGACTCGTGGCTTCCACCTCTCCTCCTTCATGTCTTGTTCCCTCTGCATCCAGCTGGTGACTCTACCTTCTTCTTCCCAGAGCTCTCTCTGTCCAGAAGTCCCACTTATACCTCCTGCCTAGCTATTGGTTGGTTAGCTTTTTATTAAACCAATCACAGTGACATATCATTACAGTGTAATCAAATATCTTGAAACATCCCTACCCAGATTTGGGTCTTTTTGAGACTAGGTCTCCCTCTGTAGGCCAGGCTGGCCTCTAACTCAAGGTAGTCCTCCTGCCTCAGCAATGGGAGTACTGGGATTGCAGAGGTGTCCAACCACTTCTCCTCCCTGCCTTTTGAGAGCAGAAAGAGTTTTCTAGCTACAGTTACCTAATTACAACTCTCTCTCTCTCTCTCTCTCTCTCTCTCTCTC
>CABHPQ010174713.1:20812-32935 GCA_902168405.1 Peromyscus aztecus
CTTCTCCATTATTGAATAAATGAGTCTGCTGTTTGCCTTCAGCTGACTCCCAGTGTCTGTGTTGTTGACACTGCACCTTCTCACCCCCTCCCCTGAGGGAGCCATTAGGACCCAGTGACAGGGATGTCTTCTACAATAGTCAAATAGTTACCACCAAGCAGCGAGCTTCTGGGTGCCATCCCGACTGCCTAGTCTCAGTGGTCCAATTCCTGGTCTCACTATCAGTGGGGCTCAGGATCTCACAGAGGGGAGCTGGCAAGGGTGCTGTTGACCTCGATAGATTACAGAGATAGTTTGTCCCTCTCCCCTGTGTGTTCACGCCGCCATACACAGCCCTTTCCTGCCACAACAGCACCCAAGTCTTCCCCAGCATCAAACACATCTAGAACTAGAGGGCATGACCCCAGCCTGCCTGAACCAGTTCTAGGTTCGTGTGTGTGCGAGGTGAGAAAACCTTTCTGAGACAGGTGGTCCCAAGCCCCTGTGTGGCATGGCCTCCGGTAAGGCGCTAGTACTGTACCCTACGGAATTTGAAGCTTGAATGCCTTTTTGTTAGAGTTTCAGAGGAAAATAATAGGACAGTCAAGTCGCAAGTCTTGGCAGGTTCCAAGGAAAGGGTTGATAGAGGAGAAAGCCAAGCTTTTTGAGATAGAGTGGAAGAAAGCAGATAGGGTGAGCAACGTAGATCAGTAAGCAGCTGCAAATACAGGAGAGTGTGTCTTGAGTGTTGGGACGAGCGTGCTTAGGATTTTTGCTGATATCCAGAGAAGGGAGGGAAGGAACTGTTTTGAATGAGAATTCTGAAAAGTGGCAGGTTCGGCAGTGAAGATCTGCCAACAGCTGCACCTAGGGAGGGGCTTCTGGCCTGGAAAAGATGGCCTTGACTCCTATCAAGCACGTCTTGAGGTGAATCAGCGTTCTTGAGCAATGGGCTCTTAGTCATGTGACTGGCAGGTCTAGTTGGATGGACTCTTCTCCCCGCCCCTGAGACAAGGTTTCTCTGTGTAGCCCTGGATCTCCCTCTGTAGACCAGGCTGGCCTCAAACTCAAACTCTGCCTGCCTCTACCTCCAGAGTGCTGGGATTAAAGGTGTGTGCCACCATTGCCCTTGGATAGACTCTTAAGGGAGGCGACAACAGAAATATACAATGTTTGGGGCTGTTTAGAAGGCATCCAGATTCTGTTCTGACCAGGAGGAAGCAGCTTCCTTTAATGGGCCAAAACAACGCCCTGCTCTCTCCCCTCTGCTCCCTTTCACATGGTATTTTAAATGTTAAGGATGTAAAGCTGGTTATGAAGGAGGGGTCAATCTTCAGTGACCCCTAAGCCTGCCTGATTCCCACATGGAGAGTTGAGACCCTAAGACCGTTTAGATTTTAGTGTTTACGTGTCTAGGTTTAAGTGTGGAGTTGATCTGACTCCTTACAGTTGAAGCGGGTTCCATTCACAGTGACCTTCAGGCCTTGGAGTAAGATCAAAGGAATCGGTTGGGTGGAGTTAGACCTCATAGAAGGTAGGACAGGAGATACAATTAAGAGAGCAGCTCAATATAAAATACCCAAAGGTTAGTAGGCTCCTCCCTAGATGATAATAGACACGAACCATTTCTGCCATGAAGATTCATAGATTTAATTCCAAAACTGTTTGCCAAAAACTTTGCGGGGCCAATGAGATGGCTCAGTTGGGTAAGGTACCACTGGGACCCGGATGGTGAAGGAGCGAGTCAGTGCGGTGTTCCCCAGCTTCCACTCAGACACTGACATGTGCACACACTCGGGAGGCGGAGGCAGGCAGAGCTCTGTGAGTTCGAGGCCAGCCTGGGCTACCAAGTGATTTCCAGGACAACCAGAGTGACACAGTATCACCCTGTCTCAAAAAACCAAAACAAACAAACAAACAAACAATTGGAGATCAGATTTTTCCCAGTAATGGAGAATACATCCTGGAGTTGAGTCAATAGGAATCAACAGACTTAACTGTCAGGAGTTACCTTAGTTGTTGGGGACTGAGGGGCTCAGGACCCACAAGTTGCCTTGGTTCCTGAGGATCAAGCTTTGTTTTCGATTTTTTTATTCCTCTGAGTGCTTTGTCCGCACATATGTGTGGGCCCCACATGCATGCCTGGTGCCTGAGGAACTGGTGAGCCTCCGTGTGGGGCCTGGGAATCAAACCTCAGTTCTTCACAGGAACAAATACTCTTAACCATGGAGCCAACTCTCCAGCCCCTGAGGAGCAAGCTTTAAAAATAATAATAATAATAATAATAATAATAATAATAATAAAGGTATGCAGCTGGACACAGTGGCACAAGCCTTGAGTCCCAGCTCTTGGGAGGCAGAGGCAGGTGAATCCCTGTGAGTTTGAGGGCCAGCCTGGTCTATATAATGAGCTTCAGGACAGCTATGTAAAGAGATCCTGTCTCAAAAATAAAATAAAATAAAGCATAATAAAGGTAGGACTGCCCTCTCATATTGTACTAATTTCCTTCCTGTGAAGATCTGGGGTGATTGAAAAGAAAGTCAGAAGGGGAAGAGATTCAGGACTTATTTATGTAGGCCACAATATGTTGAAAGAAGAATGCACCATAGAGGTCCTTATCATAGGGAAATAACATGGAGATTCCCAGCAGATATTGCATGAGAATAGCCATCCCCCTTTTTATTTTATTTATTTATTTATTTATTTATTTATTTATTTATTTATTTATTTATTTATTTATTTATTGTTTTTGTTTTTTGTTTTTCCAGACAGGGTTTCTCTGTGTAGCTTTGGAGCCTGTCCTGGATCTCGCTCTGTAGCCCAGGCTGGCCTCGAACTCACAGAGATCCGCCTGCCTCTGTCTCCCGAGTGCTGGGATTAAAGGTGTATGCCACCACCACCTGGCTCTAAAACTTTTATAAATAAAAATATTCGTGTGTGTGTGTGTGTGTGTGTGTGTGTGTGTGTGTGTGCGCGTGCGTGCGTGCGTGCGTGCGTGCGTGCGTGTGTGTGTGTGTGTGTGTGTGTGTGTGTGTGTGTGGTGTATGTAGGTGCTTGCAGAGGCCAGAAGAGGGCATCAGATCCCCTGCAGCCGGGGTTACAGACGGTCTTTGAGCCACCGGATTTGGGTGCCAGGAACAGAACTCGGCTTCTCTGCAAGAGCAGCCAGGGCTCTTACCTCCTGAGCCATCTCCAGTCCGTGCCTGACTCTTCTTTTTTTTTTTTGTTTTTGTTTTTGTTTTTTCGAGACAGGGTTTCTCTGTGTAACTTTGCGCCTTTCCTGGAGCTCACTTGGTAGCCCAGGCTGACCTCGAACTCACAGAGATCCGCCTGCCTCTGCCTCCCGAGTGCTGGGATTAAAGGCGTGCGCCACCAACGCCCGGCCTGACTCTTCTATTAAGTGAGTTTTGGGACTCTAACTCATGCTTAGGCAGAGTGCGTTTTACCCCTAACTCATCTATCTCTTCAGCTCCTCCACGATCTTCGTTTCTTGTGTGCCAAAGAACCTTCCAGGAGGTGGACACTGGCAGAAGATCAGGGCCTGGAACTGGACTGGATGACTCCGGAGTACTCAGCCAGTAAAGCTGGTCCCGGCCAGGGGAAAGAAACCTAGAGGGTAAGGTAGGTGTTGCTATGTCTGCCCTTGTCCCTCAGGACACAGGCCTGTACTACCACCGGTACCTCCACGAGGTCATCAATGTGCTAGAGACAGACGGGCACTTCCGGGAGAAGCTGCAAGCTGCCAACGCTGAGGACATCAAGGTGCACTAGGCATGGGCTGAGGGGAGGGTGTGCTCAAGGGAGTTTCTCAGGGTCACAGTTGGGAAGGAGTCTGGGGACCCCAAAGATGTGTTTAAACATAGACATGAGTTCTCAGCTCTCCCACTCCCCAGCTATGGAACCTCAGTTTCCCATCCGTCAAGAGGTAGCCCTGGTCCCCTTGAGTCTTTGAGAAAAGCAACCTAACGAAGGACTTGTCCACAGTTCCCAGGCACAGGCCACCATAGACAGAGGTGGCATCGGGAGCGTGACGGCTCCTGTGCTGTGTCCACAGTCAGAGACGGATGCATAGGGGCTCACCTACCCTTCTTCTGTCTATCAGCTCTGGAGCCCAGCTCAGGGGATACTGCCACAGTTAGGGAGGGTCTTCCCACCTTCATTAACCCGGTCTAGAAACTCCCTCTTAGACGTGCTCAAATGTTTGTCCTCTAGATAATTCTAGATCTGGTCAAGTTGACAGTCTTGAGCATTCCAGATGACAGACCTGGGTTGCAAAAGAAGCCCTCTTGTTTGCTGGCAGCTCCTTGGCACTGATGGCCAGGCAGTGTCGCAGGGGCTGGTACCTAGCGGAGACACTGGGGAGCCCTGGAGAGCTGTGAGCAGGAGAGGCCAGGGTCAGCTCTGATGGAGGACTACAGACAGAGTCAAGATGATATCGGGCATGCTAGGCCCCAAGAATACAACAGACTCAGTCCTCTGTGTGGGTGGGAGACGGAGATGTCTGACGTCTTCCTAAGGGGGATGTGCCACCTCAGGTGAATACTGAAAGACAGAATTGGTTGGAAAGAGGTGGCATGCTGTGGGAATGTTCTGTATGGCAAATGTGTTGTTAATAAAATACTGATTGGCCTGTGGCTAGGCAGGAGGTATGGGCGGGACTAGCAGAGAGAATAAAAAGAACAGGAAGGCAGAAGGAGTCACTGACAGACTGCCAGCCAGCCGCCAGGACAAGCAGCATGTGAAGATGCCGGGAAGCCACGAGCCATGTGGCAAGGTATAGATTTATAGAAATGGATTAATTTAAGCTATAAGAAAAGTTAGCAAGAAGCCTGCCACGGCCATACAGTTTGTAAGCAATATAAGCCTCTGTGTTTACTTGGTTGGGTCTGAGCGGCTGTGGGACTGGCAGGTGAAAGAGATTTATCCTGACCGTGGGCCAGGCAGGAAAACTCTAGCTACAGTGGCAGGTAGTCAGTGGCCACAGGCAAAGGTCCTGTGGTGAGAACTGACCTACTCATGGGCACTCCCAGTTGGTACTGCTGGGTCTGAGGTGAGCAGGGCCTCTCTGCAAAGCTCGGGCTGCATCCTGGTCCTGTTGGCTTCCAGGTACCAGGGCTGGCTGCAAAAAAGGAAGACAGGAGCACAATGGAGCTTTGGGGGTTTGGGTGTATAGGGTATAGGGTGGGATGACCCAGCACACCCCCTCCTGGCACCGTCTGACTGGGGGACCCCCTTCCCTGTCCTTGAAGAGTGAAAAGCTGAGCAGAGAGCTGGACTTCGTCAGTCACCATGTCCGCACCAAGCTGGACGAGCTCAAGCGGCAGGAGGTATGGAGGCTGAGGATGCTGCTCAAGGCCAAGATGGACGCAAAGCAGGAGCCCAGCGAGTGTGGGTGGCTTTGTGCTGGGCAGGTGGTGCTGTGTGCTCTTGGGAAAGCAGGTGGCAGTTACTCGGGATTTCTTTCTTTTCTCTCTGGCACATTTTCACTGACATTATTCTCTCTGCTTTTTCTCCCTTTTGTTTATTTCTGGAGGGTTTGTGGCAAGTTTGCCCTTCTGAGACAGGGTCTCATGCAGCCGGGCTAGCCTCAAACTTACCGTGTAGCCAAGGATGACCTTGGACTCCTGACCCTTCTGCATCTACCTCTTGAGTGATAGTGTATCCACCACACATTGCTCCTTTTTCTTTTAAATATCCTTATTTAACTATAATAAGGGCCTGTGACATGGGTAAAGGCACTTGCCCCCAAGCCTGATGACCTGAGTTCGATCCCTGGAACCACGGTGGGGAGGAGAGAACCCACGCCACAAAGCTGACCTCTGACCATCACATGAATTCTGTGATATGCATCTGTACACCCGGGTGCTAAAGGAACCAATAGCTCAAATGTCCACCAGCTGTGGGGTGGATAAATCAAATGTGTCCTGTCTGCACCATGGAGCATTGGTCAGCCCTAAGAAGGGATGGGAAGCTGGCGTGCAAAACAAGGGAAATAAGCCTTGGAAATAGGGTGCTGTATGAAGCCAGACACAGAAGGGGACCAAACACATGGAATGACCCAGTCGGCGAATCCACAGAGAAGCGATGGGGATGAGTGTCTGCCTGCAGCTGGACAGAGAAAAACAGGATGCTAGCTAAGGGGCTGGGTTGGGCTCTTTGGGGTATGACAGCAGCATCCTAAAAGTCATGGTAGCGGTGTTTGCATGTACCTGTGGATGTACTAAAAACCATCAAATTGTATGCTTTGAATGAATGGTTTAGGGCTTGGCAAGATGGCTCAGCCAGTAAGGCACTTGCTCCCAAGCCTTAGTAGCATCTTGATGAGAGACATACAACCTGGATGAGACATGTGCACACTCTCCACCATCACTACAGCCACAGACTAATCAGGGCTACTCAGGGGGGCTCATGTTACTAGGCTGTAGTGGAGGGGCGGACTTGTATCAAGGTTCTATTAAGAGCAACATCTGGCATCGCTGTCATGGTTACTGTTACTTTAAGCATCAGAGTCAGTGGAGGGCTCACCTCCTCCGTCATCCTCAGGCACTGTCCCAGGCCCGTGTGCCATCCTCCTTGCCTCCCTGGCCCTCCAGGACTTCCCTCTTTGCACTCCTGCCCTGAGTCAGGGGTTCTGACAGAAAGCCGTGATGGGTGTTGTTTTGTTCGATTTTCCCTTATCCAGACTTGCAGGTGGATCACCTGAATGAACCTCCTGAAGCAGTTTGAACACCTGGACCCGCAGAATCAGCACATATTTGAGGCTCGGGACCTAGAGTTGCTGATCCAGATGGTAGGGTGAGGACCACACCAGCTGAGGTGCTCAGCGGGGAGGAGGAGGGAACTGAGTCAAGATGTGGGTCTTGCCTCCTGGTGTTCTGGCGGAGAGCAGTGATGCTGGGTCGGGGTCTGGGTCAGTTCTCAATGCCCTCCTGCTTTTCCACAGGAAAGCAGGTGACTAGGGCTGCGCTGGAGTCTGCCCTCTGCACTGTAAGGTGCTGAGCAGCAGTCCCGGGCTTTACCCCAGATGCCTAAGACTTCCTGAGGCAGCGAGCGGAACTTGTCTGGCGTTGACGGCTGTCCCTTGGTGCGTGGCTCTCCTCTAACAACTGTTAGTGCCTTGTTGCCGCAGTGACAACTAGTTACCAACTTAGTAGCTTGAGAAAGCATGAATTCATTGTTTTATAACATTTGTTTTAGCTGGGCAGTGGTGACGCACGCCTTTAATCCCAGCACTTAGGAGGCAGAGGCAGACAGATTGCTATGGGTTCAAGATCAGCCTGGTCTACAAAGCTAGTTCCAGGACAGTCAGGTCTACACAAGGAAACCCTGTCTCAAAAAACCAAAAGAAAAAAAAAATAAAAGATTTGTTTTGAGCCAGTGTCTTGATATGTAGCCCAGGCTGGCTTAGAACTTGCCATCCTCCTGTCCAGCCTCCCGAGGGCTGAGATTGCAGGCTTGGTCCTGCCTGACATGTCCTTGGCTACCCAAGCTGTGCTGCTATTACGCCCACCTCACGGGCCGTCCCCTGCTCATTACTGAAGTGCTGAGCTGAGGAGGACTTTGAAGATTCACATCCAAGCCGCTGCTGCATCAACATCATCACTTTGGGAAAGCAGCCCAGGGTTTGCTGTGGGTAGGACCTACCATGGAGACCAAGAAAGTGAAGTTATGCCAGGTGTCTGAAAGACAGGAGGAACATGACCCTCTTGCCTCTCCACAGGCTGCCCGAGACCTTGCCCAGTATTGATGCTGCACATCATGAAGAGTTCAAATGCTACGATGCTCAAGGAACATGAGCGAAGACGTTACCTGGAGTCTCTGGAAGAGGGGCAGTGGAAGGAGGCTGAGAGGAAGCTACAAGAGCAACAGCCCAGACACCGGGAACACCCCAAAGTCAATGTCCCTGTAAGAACCCCACGTATGCTTTACCATGTTCAACAGGACAGCAACAAAAAAAAAAAAAAAAAAAAAAAAAAATGCAGATGCAGAACTACAACTCCCAAGAGGCTGTGAGGCAAAAAGTCCATCTACCTATGTGAAACTGCTCCAAGGGTTGCTGAGAACTGTAGTTCTTGCGTGAGCACACAGGCTATCTGACCTGATACTCATTGTTTATAAGCCCCTGCTATTCTTTCTCCACAGGGCAGCCAAGCCCAATTGAAGGAGGTGTGGGAGGAGCTGGATGGATTGAACCCTAATAGATTTAACCCCAAGACTTTCTTCATACTGTATGGTAAGATGGGGAGGGTGTTCCAGAACCTGAGAGGTCCTGATGTCCTGGGGCCTGAATGCCATGGGAAGTCCACCCTTCCCAGTGGGGCTTTGTGAGCCTACCAGGCCTCCTTCATACCCTGAATGGCCAAAGACGCTGCCTCTTCCTGTTACTAAGCCTGGAATCTTCTATGGAAGGACCAAGTCTTTTTCCTCAATATTCTTTTCCTCTGTATTCTAAGGAATGGCCAGGTCCTCTAACTGAGCAGACCAGGCTTGAGGAACACAAAAAGAACTACAACTCCCAAGGCACAGAGACAAAAAATGCCTATATGAAGGTGGCATGGGAGGTAGGGGGCCTGGAGAGATGGCTCAGCAGTTAAGAGCACTGGCTGCTCTTGCAGAGGACCCCAGCACTCGTGTGGCACTCACAGCCCTCTAATTCCAGTTCCAGGGGATCCAGTGCCCTCCTGGTCTCTGAGGGCATTATGCATGTACATAGTACACATACATACATACATACCTGCAGGCAAAACACCCATAGATGTTAATTTTATTTTATTTTTTTAATCTGCCACAGGACTGTTGGCAATTGAAGTTCTTAGACTTGAGAAAATGAAGTTTGTTGGCTGCCACAGTAACCCAGAAACCTGGGCCTACCAAGAGTCCTGCCTCAGGGCCGGCAACCTGAGTTTGGTTTGTGGAACATACATGATGGCAAGAGGGAACCAACTCTGACCTCCACACCTGCACCCACACCCAGGTGCACACATGCACATAATTTAAACAAAATGTAGGGTTTTTGTTTTTTTTCTTAAGACAGGGTCTTGCTGGGCGGTGGTGTGTGCCTTTAAACCTAGCACTAGGGAGGCAGAGGCAGGCAGGTCTTTGAGTTTGAGGCCAGCTTGGTCTACAGAGAGAATTTCAGGACAGCCAGAGCTACACAGAGAAACCCTGTCTCCAAAGGAAAAGAAAAAGGGGGGAAAAAAAAAGACAGGGTCTGACTATCCTGGAACTCGGCTGGTCTCAGACTCACAGAGATCTGCCTGCCTCTGCCTCCCGAGTGCTGAGATTAAAGGTGTGCACCACTATACCCAGCTTACAATTTTTTTTTTTAATTTAGAAACTAGGGTATGATTCAATTGTTAAATCACTTGCCTTGCAAGGGTAAGGAACTGTGTTCAGGTCCCCAGAACCCAGTAAGCCAGGTGAGGTAGTGTCTCTACTTCACCCAGTGATGGTGAAGCACAGTGCAGAGATTGGCAGGTCCATCAAGCTCATGTGCCAGCTAGCCTGCCCAACCTGCAGTTCCAGGCTGATAAGAGGACCTCTCTGGAAGAAAATGACGTGGGGGTTTTTTGTTGTTGTTTTTCGAGACAGGGTTTCTCTGTATAGCTTTGGTGCCTGTCCTGGAGCTCGCTCTGTAGCCCAGGCTGGCCTCGAACTCACAGAGATCCGCCTGACTCTGCCTCCCAGTGCTGGGATGAAAGGCGTGCGCCACTGCCGCCCGGCACATGTGGGGTTTTCTGTTGTTGTTTTGTTTTGTTTCCCCCTTTTTGCCCTCCGTAGCTGTGCTGTGCATGCGTGCATTCACATCCCCACGAGTGCACGCCCCGCACCCACATCCAGCAGCTCACAGGCACTTGTCACACACCAGCCCCTGGTGTGTCACACACGATGCCTCTGTCCCCGAAGGCACCTGCACTCGTGTGTGTACCCACATGCAGATACACACGCATAATTAAAACATTTTGTTTAATTTATAAAGAAATGTATTAAGGAAGACAAAGGTATGCTGTGCCAAGAACGAGAGTGACCCAGAGAGCTGGGGAGATGTCTGAGGCTCAGGTGCCCAGAGTAACGATTGTTGTTGTTGTTGTTGTTTTGGTTTTTGGTTTTTGGAGACAGGGTTTCTCTGTGTAGTTTTGGTGCCTGTCCTGGATCTTGCTCTGCAGACCAGGCTCGCCTCGAATTCACAGAGATCTGCCTGGGACTAAAGACGTGTGCCACCACCGCCTGGCTCACAGTAACAATTTTTAAGTGTGAATTTCTGTAGCAAGTAGTGGACTTGGCTTGGTTTCTTGCCAGAAATGGAACCTCATAATGCAGAGCAAGCACTCTAGCACTGACCTTTGACTGCAGCTGTGCACATAATCCCTAGATATTTTTCTATCTTGCAAAGCTGGAACTTTGAGCCACCTACCGTGAAGCACACCTGACTCCTGAGCACTCTACAGATTCGGGAGAGGCTCAGGAGTTCATGGTCACCCTCACGCACACGGCAAGTTGGAGGCCAATCTAAGCTGTATGAGACCTAATCTTAAAAAAAAAAAAAAAATCCGGGCTGTGGTAGCACACACCTTTAACCTTTAATCCCAGCACTCAGGAGGAGGAGGCAGGCAGATCTGAGTCCAAGGTCAGCCTGGTCTACAGAGTGAGTTCTAGTCCAAGACAGTCAGGGCTGCTACACAGAGAAACCCTGTCTTGAAAAAACAAACAAAGAAAAAAAACCAGATGCGGTGGCACAAGCCTTTAATGCCAGCACTTGGGAGGCAGAGGCAGGGATATGAGTTTGAGGCCAGGCTGGTATATGGAGTTCCAGGACAGCCAGGGCTACACAGAGAAACCCCGTCTCAAAGAAGTGAATGAACTAGACCTCTGTATCCACCAGACAGCTCCTAGTTCACCCCTCCTCCCAGCCCCTAGATTCCCTGTCAGTGTCTTCCCTTGTGCTTCCTGGCTCTGGTTCCCGCTCCAGGTGCCCTGAGTAAACGCTGCCTGTGCCCGGGAACTTGGTGTCATTGTAACTTTAGTCACATGACCAGTGGCTGCTGAGAGCACGGAGCCACACGTGGAAAGTGAGGCGTGGGGATTCAGTGTGTGGTGGAGGGTTTGTCTAGCCTGCACCAGGCCCCAGGTTCCGAAAGAACAAAAGCGGGAAATTCCGAAATGACGGGTCTGTCCTTGCTGCCACGTGGGAAGAATTTTCCAGTTGAGTGGAACGCAGGCACACACAGACACTGGGATTCCTGGGCTTCCAGGGCTGCCATGCACACTGCGCAAGGAAGGAGGCGGTGGTGGCGGCGGCACCGCGGCCTCCCCCCCTCCCCCGTGCACCTTGCGGCCTGCAGAGAAGGTCAGGAGCAGTCACCTTCAAGGGTAAACAGAATCAGTCTGGACTATTCCGGACAGTCAGGTGAGGGCCAAACCCAGGAGCCTTGTGAATGGCAGGAAATGCTGGTGGCTGGTTTGTAGGAGACAGAAATGGGTCTAAGACGGGCATCACCTTGAGGGGCAAGCTGGCAAGCAAGGACGACAGCCCATGATGCACGGGCCTCCCTGGCCACTGGAGTTGGTGTGGGCCTGATTCTCAGAGCCCCTGTTTGCTACAGAGTGATTTTTGTTTTGGTTTTAGTTTTGTTTTGAGATAGGCTTTCTCTGTATTTGTCCTGGAACTCTATAGACCAGGCTGGCCTCGGAATCAGGAGATCTGCCTGCCTCTACTTCAGGAATGCTGAGATTGAAGGCATGTGCTATTACACCCAACCAGAATGGGTTCTGATAGACCCCAGACTCAGGGCAGTATCCTCTCAGGTGGGTGCCCCAGAAGCCCGGACTCCAGACCAGTTGATGCAATCGCAAGAGGCTTTATTTTGACCGTTTGCGCAAACGGACTCCCCTACACCATTCAGTGAGAGGAGCCCCGAACAATAATTGCAGTCATCTTTTAAAGGCAAAACCCACAATATTAGCATAGCATTCGGGGCAATACACAATTGGCTAGTTTAAAAAGTCAGTACCAGGGAGGGGTGTACAGCTATGGGGACCTTCCTTGGGGGCTGTTTTTCTTCCTGGAATAGCCACAGGATATTCTGCTAGACCCAGACAATGTCACAGGACCATTCTGCTGATGCCACAAGAAATATCACAAGA
>CABHPQ010174714.1:1952-12002 GCA_902168405.1 Peromyscus aztecus
CCAGCAGACTCCAATGCCCAACAGTGGCTCCAGATGGACCTGGGCAGCAGAGTGGAGATTACGGCAGTGGCCACGCAGGGAAGATACGGGAGCTCTGACTGGGTGACAAGCTATCACCTGATGTTCAGCGACACGGGGCACAACTGGCAGCAGTACAAGCAAGAAGACAGCATCTGGGTAGGAAATACTTTGTCTTCCAGTGAATAGCGATGAGATGTGCTCATGCCAGCCAGTGAGTGTTTCTGGCATCTTGCTGTCCCCAGACTGGGGGGGGGGGTCTTAATCACTGTCCTGTTCCCGTTCAGAAATAAGGAAATCACATCTAGACCCTGGTTCCAGTGTAACTCTCTCCCCAGGAAAATCAGAGTGTCAGCTGGAGAGAGTTCAGTGTGTTCCTCCCTTTCTTGCAATTTTGATATTTTTTTTTTCCCGACAGACTCTGTTATGTCATCTATAAAAATAGAGAAACACACCGACAAAATCTGTCAGTAAGACTGTGTCATTGGCCATCTTATTTTCTTTCCTTCATGGTGCTGTGGTAAAATTCTACCGATGACAGCAAGGGAAGGGAGACAGGCCTTATTTTGTCTTAGGGTTCAAGGTTACTATCAGTCATGGCAGCAGGAGCGTAAGGGGCCTGGTCATGTGGCATCCATAGTCAGAAGGAACAATCAATGCTCCGTCAGCTCACTTTCTCCACTATTGTATAGTCCAGGATCCTAGCCAGGAGATGCTGCCACTCACAGTGGGAAGATATTCCCATGTAAATTAGCACCATCAAGATAGTTTCCTACAGACATGCTCACAGGCTCGTCTCTCAGCTGACACTAGATTCTGTCAAATTGACAATTAGCACTCACCATCATACTGGTTGAGGATATATGTCTACTTATGTGTTTAAATATGTATCAGACATTTTATATAACTTGCCTAAATAACTGAGCAATGTCACTTGTCCAAGGTCACTAAGCGTGGGTTTTGGCCTGAGGAATCTGTGCTCTTGTCTGACTGTGTTAAACCACCATCATTCAAGGTTGTAAAAACATTCAAATATAGAAAACACGGCAAAGTTTAGACTTACCCTGGCACTGTGAGCCATGATCAGTTTGGGAGTAATGCACCTGCTCTGAGTTATAAAACAGCTTTCCTCCCTGCTGCAGCCCCGACACGTGCCCTCCGTGTAAGCCAGCGGTGGTCAGGAAAAGAAAGCAGGGACAGGAGTGAGCACAGGGTTGCTCTACCTGGAGCTGTCTCCAGAGGACGGAGTTGGGGGCTTAGGAAGGCGGCTCAGCCGGCACAGTACTCGCCATCAAAGGGTGGGGATGGAGCCCCGATCCCCAGAACCCACAGAAAAGCCAGATAGATGTGATGGCATCCTTAGAGTCTCCCAAAACATGCTGGCTATCCAGACTCTCCAGAAAGACAACAGACACTGCCTGAGTAGATAAAAAGTGACAGAGAAAGATACCCAAAGTCAATCTCGGGCCTCTGCACACAGGTGTACACATGTGTAAACATACATGCACGCATAAACATATATGTAGATATCAAAAAAAAGAAACTTCATGCTTTGTGCAAAATAACATAAACAAATGCTGCTTCTGGTTTAGGAGAAAACCATCACCGATTTTTTTCTAAAAGAACATAAATGGGAAGATGTGGTGTGGCTCACACACTCTTTCCCCCACAGAACCTCTTCGTCTGCAGCTCTGACTTCAGTTACTCCATCTTTCAGTGTTAGCCCAACCTTGCTGAGAAGAATGTGTTTTAGCTGCCCTGGTGCTTGCTGCCTATCCACCATCTGGGTCTCTAATTGAGACGAGGAGTAAACTAAGCATTCTGACTAGTTACTAAATGGAGTATTGAATATGATTGTTATCTTTACTTGGGTCACTTATGATATCAGTTGCAATATTCTCACAGAGCATGGCTTTTCATTTTGAAAAGACTCTTTGGAGGCTCTTCTATTTTGTTTCTCAATATTGAGGTCCACATCCATTTTTACAGATTTGTGCTTGGTGTGCTGTTCAGTTTGGAGTGAGAAATAAGCAGTCCTTCTGCCCGGGGAACCATTTGAAACTTTTATGTTGACTTTAGAGGGGAAAATAGATGTGGGATTATTTATTTTCTCTGGGGTTTTCAATCAGAACTGGTTGTTTTCAGATGGAGTTGCAGTTTTGAGTCATTTTGTTTCCATCTTTAAAAAAAGATCCATATTTCATTTTCCTCAGATCTTAGCAGCCTTCTCTCAGCCTCCCTGGGCCCCAGGGTGCATTTCAAGGCTGGCGTCTCTGTGTTTGGGAACAGCTGGCAAAGGGCTCTTAACCTTGCTGGGGGTGTTGGTTCACTTGAGTTCCAAGTGTTTTTCATTTCTTTCAAGGCAGGCGTCTCTCTCTCTCTTCTGCTTCCATGGAGAATTAAGTCTTGACACACTGGACTAAATTAGGGTGTTTAATAAAAGTACTCTGGAATCACCATGGTTCTTAGAGCGGCAGTGTGGAGGGACAAGATTTTTGCCACCATATCCCATCATCCTCAACAGCCCGACACTATCCAGGCACCATTAGCACCACTAGTCAAAATTAAGTTATATTTCTTTTTCTTTTTTTTTTAAAGGTGTTTTGCTTTGTTTTTGTTTGTTTGTTGTTTTTTTGTTTTGTTGTTTTTTTGAGACAGGATTTCTTTGTGTAACCTTTCCTGGAACTCACTCTGTAGCCCAGGCTGGCCTCAAACTCACAGAGATCTGCCTGGCTCTGCCTCCCCTGGCTCTGCCTCCTGAGTGCTGGGATTAAAGGTGTGTGCCACCACCGCCCGGCTTTAAGTTTTATTTCTAAATATGCTTGATTGCAAGATTATGGTCTGTTTCTCCTTTCTTACTTTTTTTTTTAATTTTCACAGTTTTTTTTTTCCCTTTCTCACTTGAAATGTGAACCTTGTCAGACTTACTCTGGAAGAACAATATTAAACCCCACTGTTTAATTCACACACTGCTAAATATAAAAGTAAGAAATCATCAACTATACCTAACTCTACCTGTGTGTTGCAAATAGTGTCTAAACTCTGAAATGGTCTAAGAAAGTCTGTCAAACTGGTGTTTTACAAACATTTCACAAAATAGGGGCTGTCTCCTTTTTAGCTAATATTGGACGGTGCGTCAAAACATGCCGTGGTTACACAGATCGCCTTGGGTAGGAGAGCGGCATAGTGTGTGGAAGGTCTGTCTGTCTGTCGCACAGCTGTGAGGACCCGAGCTCCGTTCCCACCTGTATATAAGAAGAGAGCGAGTGGACATGGCGGTACCATTATAACCCCAGTTCTGGGGAGTCAGAGACAGGCGATCTCTTGGGCTTACTGGCCAGCCAGTCTACCCAAATTGGTGAGTTCTAGGGTTAGTTAAAAAACCCGACTCAAAAAAAAAGGTGTAGGGAGACTAAGGAAGATATGTGATACTGACCTCTCAACATACAAGCATAAATCACACATGTACACATACAATAGATTATCTTAGTTTTTCCTCCTGAATTTTTTAAAATTTACTTCAGGGATAAGGTTATAGATTCAGGGAATGAAAAAAAAAAGATTTTTTTTTTGTTTTGTTTTTTAACACTACTCTCTGAATAGCCCATTTAACTTTCAATATAACCCCCATATGAAAGCCCGTCGGTATCAAGGATGCTGCCTGAGAATATCTTTTAAGAATTTCTTTCTGTTTTGTATATGTATAGTATGCATGAATATGTGTGTATGCCTACTGACATGAATGTGGACTCACATGTGTGCTGAAATTTTGTTTACATTCCTGTGTGTACATGTGTACTATTTTATATATATATATATAGTTCCATGGATGGTATTGAAAACGTCTTCATTGATCATTCTCTCATACACTAAGGCAGGGTCCCTCACTGAATTCAGAGCTCATCTTTAAACCTTGACTAACTAACTAGCCAGCTTGCTCTAAGGAGCTCCTTTCTCCACCTCTTCAGCACTGGGATCACAGACAGAAGGCCACACCCACTCAGTTTTTAAGTAAATTCCTGGGATTCAAATTCTGGTTTTCATGCTTGTACAGGAAGCATGGTCCATGCTGAGTCATCTCTTCAACACCCTGATTTTTGTTGTGGTGGTTGTTTGTTTTACTGCGGGAATGGGGTGGGGAGTGGGGATGGGGTGGGGGGTGGAACTCATGGCCTGCGGCACACCTGAGGAGGTAAGTTCCCTCCTAACAGTTATAGTTGTTCGCAGAGGTGTGAAGTTTGGTGTGCTTCAGTTTGTAATGTTTTTTAAAGTAGGTATACCAAACAACACAGACAGCACACAGTGTGGGACATCAATTTACTAGCACCCAAGAGATTTCTTTTACTTCAAGTTCACTTTAGGATAAGAACCTTTAAAAGACACCTTTGCAATAGACAGGAGAAAATCTCCGTGCACTAAAAATCCAATTTGTAGAGTTTCTGATCTGGCACTGAGTGGAACATTCATGAATGAGGCCACTGAGCAGCCACTTAGCAATGCCTCATGATTTATTAACAAGCTGAGCTCCTGGCCACTAAATGATCAGGCGTGAAGGTGTCTCAGGGATAGACTTTCAACAATTTTTTGAATCCTAGTGGATCTGAAGTCTCTCTGGTTTGTGGTATAGACATATCAGAGGAATGCAGAGATTAAAATTCTAACTCTGAGCAGCAGCCTAAGCCAATGTGATTTTTACTTTGTGTGTTGGTGGGGTGTGTGTATAAGCTAGATGACAAACTGCAGAAGTCTGTTCTCTTCCACTCTGTGTATTCCAGGGATAGACCCCAGGTCATCAGACTAGGGGAAAGAACCTTTACCTGCTGAGACATCTCCCAAGCTCAGCATTTAGGTCTTTGCTGAGGCGCCGGTAAATACAGCACTTGACTTTGCGGCCTGCTTTCAAAACATGCATCAATAAGTTATAAAATCTGTTTCTGGGATCCAACCCATGTCCCTCCTACTTGGAGACTTCCAAGTCACCTAGAATGTTTGATGACACTGGCACTGCCACTCCTTCTTCATTGTATTCACAAAGAAAACACAAAAACAAGAAACAGAGTCAGCTGGTGTAAATCCTAGTATTTAAAATTCCCCTCCTCCCAAATCACATGCTTTCCCTTTCACATCCAGTTCCCACATCACCAATGGCCTGTATTCTTTGTGATAATTTGCTTCATTTGTCTTTTGCAAATACACTCCAAGAAGCAACTTTCAGTGCAAACTTCACCTAGCAATATTTGCTGCTGGCAGCTTCTTCTGTTTGGATCATACTTCAGTTCATCCTATTTAGCTGACCTGCCTACTCACATCTTCCTGAACTCCATCCAGTCTGTCCTCTATGAAGGGACACCCTGTATGTGATGCAGATCAGTTTTTCCAACATTGTAGAGCTTTCATCATCCTTTATGTGATAACATGGAAACTTTCTTCTGAAGGATGTGGAGACCATGGACAAGGACCCTGAGGAAAACTAGAAACATGAAGACACATATCTGTGAAGAAATAAAAGGAAGATTGCAAGGCAGTACCTATACAGTTGATGATCTTAACTCAGAAGACAACTTCCCATAGTTCAAAGTAACTTCCTTGGGGTATCTGATCCCAGAACAACATGTACTTCTATGAAGCAGATAGTCTTCAGCCAGAACTCCATGCAACTGGGCATTCTGTTAAGGTTATGAGCACGTCATTTTACCTTTTTCTTTAGTTATTCACTTTATTTCATGTGTATTGGTGTTTTGCCTGCATGTATGTCTGTATGAGGATGCCAGGTCCCCTGAAACTAGAGTTATCGACAGTTGTGAGCTGCCTTGTGGATGCTGGGAATTGAACCAGATCCTCTGGAAGAGCAGTCAGGGCTCTTAACCGCTGAGGCATCTCTCCAACTCTCCATTTTTACCTTCTATTGAAGCCTAACTGGTTGCTTCAATTTACAGAAGAAATGGAAATTTTAAAATGTCAAGGGAGCTTAGCTACATCACATGTACTAAAGTGACAGAGCCAGAACTCAGCTCTGCCTACCCATGACGTCTCAACACAGAAGCCAATGGGTAGTACAGTAGCCTAAACGCATTGGCAGTTAAGACTAATGATAAAAGAGATGAAGCAGCCTCCATCAAGATTTCAGAACACAATGCTCAACTAAATCAAAATGGAAACTCAAGCCTCCTTGGAATGATCCAGTATGGATTGTTTTGTGGGAAGATGTGGTGAACAAGGAGATGCTAAATCTGCTTCTACTCTGCTTCCTGACTGAAGCTGCAATGTGAAGAAGAGTCTTCCGTTCCTGCATGAGGATAATCCCATGAGGAATTATACTCCCTCAAACTGTAAACTGGAGTAAACCATTCTCCCTTAAGTTGCTTCCTGTCAGCTATTTTGTAACAACAACCAGAAAATCAGCGAAGACACTAGCCTTTCCCTGTCCTCCCAGTGTCTTGCAGTTTCTTCAGATTCATTTTGCATTTCACTTTTACGAAGACCTCACTGCCTTTCACCAAACACATGAGCCATCGTGTAGTTGACAGTGGGATCCTTCAGCCTGTTGTGTGATGCTCTGTGATTTCCACAGCTTTCTGGAGTCTTTTGCTCATAAAATGCTTTCGATGGTTACCCAGCACTTTCCTTACCCCGAGGTCAATTGAAACAATGGATTGTGCATTTCAGTCATCAGTTCCCCAATTTCATCCTTGAGCAGCTCCCAAATTTTCTGGGAGATGCTCTCCTATCTTCTTGATTTACACACATTTATTCTGCCAATTTTGCCTAGCATGTCCTGAGTATTGATCACTGTTTGATATACTATTTTAAGCCTACCAATTTCAGAAAACAATTTGAGAGAAAGAAGCTCATTACTATCAACATATATCTTTTAAGCTCTCATTATGTGCCTAGCACCCAGTCTAGATACATGAACACAAAGACTTAAAGATGCAGTCTCTTCCTCTCTGGGGTGCTCAGAACCGTTAAGGGAGTAAAACATGGCTCCTCTGTAACATGACCCACATCCTTATTTGAATGTATGTATGTGTGTATCAGAGACTAAAGCATAGCTCCTCTATAACAAGGCCCACATTCCTATTTGAGTGTGTGTTTGTGTGCTACACACATCTGTGCATTTAGGAAATGAAGGCAGGTGTTGTATGTTCTGATCTGTCACTTTCTGACTTAGTCCCTTGGGACAGGTCCTCTTACTGAAACTGGAGCTAGGCTGGCAGCCAGCAAGCCCCAGTTATCCTCAGTCTGTGTCCCTGATAGCTCTGGGGCTACAGGTAGACACACTGTCAAACCCAGGGGTTTTTTTGTTTGTTTGCTTGTTTTGTTTAGCAAGTACTCTTACCTGTAGGGCCCTGACTCCCCATATTTGAGTAAACTGTTGCCTGCTTGCCGACCTTGACCAGATGTCCTCCCTATGTTGATTCCCTGCTGGCTTCCTTCTCACCTCCTGATCACCAGAGGTTCTTTACCGGAGGTTCTTTGTTCGTGTATCCTGCATTTGGTGTAAACAGCTTAGATGCAAGAATGTAGAACATTGGGTAGCGGAACTTCTGCCCTCCAGGGATCCTCCATTGTGCTATAAGTCTGTATTTAAGGTTCCTCCCTCCTTCAATAAACGGCATTTGGCATCCGGCATTCTGCTGTGCGCGAATGACTCGCTGTCTCTTGTCTCTTTATTTTTTTCAATCCACAGCCCCTTGCTCGGACATGGTGAATGGGTTATGGTAACGCAGGCGTTGCGGCAACACTTGCCCACTGTATCATTGCCACAATCCTTGCTTTAATATCTTTAAAATAAAGTAAGAAGACTACATAATATACCATCAAAGACATTTGCCAGGATTTTTGTGGCCTAGAACTCACTGTGTAGGCTAGATTGGCTGTGAGCTCACTATGACTACCTGCCCCAGCCTCCAGTGTGCTAGGATTAAAGAAATGGGCCACCATACCTGGCAACTGCCAGGATTTTAAAGATTTTTCTCATTTGTTTTCTCACACACATACATTAGAAGTGTATACTATGGGTATTAATATTTGAGTTGACTATTATTTAAAAGTCAAAGAGGAGGAGGGCTAAATAACACTAAGGGTGTTTGAAAAGACCCTAAGGAATTATATTATTTTATGTTTATTTAAAATTACATATAACATATATTTGTGTGTATACATATATATTAATTGAAGTTATGCTACTTGGAATGTCAATGTACTGTCCACCCCCGACATATACCCACTCAGAATTCATTATCTACCAAACAAAAATCCCAGTGCAGACACAGGAAAACTTTTGAGTTGTTGGTCAGGGGAGTCTAAGAGATCCCCAAATAATACAGGCTATTGCTCTTGTTCTTGGTACTAGAAAAAGAAAGTTCAACCCGCCAGCTGAAGATGCCACACCCTCTGGACCCAGGACTTGGAGGAATATGTCCAGATCTGAATGGAACCTCCTACCTGGGGACTAACTCTTGTAGTGTTGAAAGGGGCCATGAAAGCTGCCATGGGAGAGAAGCAATCAATATCCCTACTCAGCTATAATGCCTGCACACCACAACTATGACCAATATGGCAAGATATTCCTAAAAGTACAAGAGTAGAATTTATATCGTGGGACAAATCAACAGCTACCTAGACGAAGACTTAAGGTCCCTCAATAGGAGGGGATTCATCATGTCTGCTACTGACAACCTAGCCAACCACCTATGGCAGCAGAGGCCATGGAGCCTAGTGGAGAAATTCCTACAGTCACTTTCCAAAACCAGTGTAATCTCTGACTGCATTCTGAATACTTACCCTTCTACCGACAGATAAATGCAGCTCTTGTTCTTCATCAAAGAAGCTGCTTCTTCTTCTTCTCCTCCTCCTCCTCCTCCTCCTCCTCCTCCCCCTCCCCCTCCTCCTCTTCCTCCTCCTTCTTGTAGCAGACAGAAACCATGACTAGTCAAAATACAGGATCACCTGACCACAGGATGCCTGTCCCCAATTAATACATTTGTAATACAACCTGACAACACCTAATGTTCAAAGATCATTGCAGACAAGGTGGTAAAAATACTGGAAGAACCAAAGGACCAGGTTCTTCTAGTATTTTTAGAGGAGTCTATCTCACAGCAGATATGAGATAGTCTCCTCTAAAAAGAACATGAAAAGTAAAAGAAGTGGCGGGTTAGTGATAAGAAGTGGATCTTGGAGGAGATGGGCGGGGGAGAAATGAGGGGTGAATATAATCAAGACACATTGTATAAAATTCTCAAAGAATTAATCAACATTTATGAGTACATATATATATATATATATATATATATATACATGAATATTTTTTCAATAAAACTCCCAAAGAACTAAGACAAGCTGTGTTTTTCATTCTTGTTTTTGTTTTTTAAGAAGTCAGTGAAGAACTGTGTACACTCAGGCATCAATTTAACAGGAACCATGGATGCAAAGATCAGTCACCACCATACAGCAAGTTGGGTCCTAGCTGTGCCACTGGATAGAAATGTAACTTAATCCCCCTGAGCACATCTTTGCCAGCAGCCATGGCAGGTGTAGCTGTACCTGCTTCCTGACCCCCAGTACTCATTTCTCCACACTTCCTGCTCAGACACTGGTTTACAGATTGTCTTGCTTGGAAGGAAGTACATGGAAATGAAGTCCTGTCTTCACATTGATCCAACTTTAAATCACCAAATACAGACTTCTGAAGCTCAGTGTTTACTCTCCTTGAGATGCCCCAGGGGCTGTCTACAGTCTTTGCTGACCTGAGATGCTCTTAAGGCTGAAGGAACACAGCTAAAAAGAGAGGAGGGAATAAGTGGTCAATCAACAGCTGGTGCTTGCTCCAGCCTCAGCAGGCTTCTCTCTAGCCCTCTGGCTCCACACTTAGTCCTAAAACTTCCCGACTGATGCCCATCTGTTTTCCTTATTTAATGTGAGAATTTGCTGTGATGTTTCAGGGCGCTTCCCTGTGTGGGGTCTAGCCTCTTCAGGAAGCTAATGCTTTCCCACATTTACACAGGTGGCATTTAAACACATTCCATG
>CABHPQ010174714.1:12571-29184 GCA_902168405.1 Peromyscus aztecus
TAGAGGCCAGTGTCTGGGTGTCCTTTCCATTGAGATGGCTTTCCCCAGACCTGGAAATACTAAGGCTGTAGTGCTGGTGCAGGTGTGCACATGCATGTGACTGCACCTCCAGGGACTCCCAGGTGAATGCCAACCACTCTGCCCAGCTCAGTGCAGGCAGGCCTCTCCCCCAGACTGGTCCAGGGAAAGGCGGCTTGATCAAAGAGCTCTGGTTTTCTGCTTTTCCTTCCTTGCTGGATATTCTAGTCGCAGCTCAGGCATCTTTTATGTACCTCCCTTGTCCCACATAATGTGTCAGCTTGTCAGTGTTCCCTTCGGAGATGGATTTGTCACTTAATAATTTCTGAAACAATTAGATGACAACTCAATAAATGGCTTTGTCAGTTTTGTGTAATGCAAAAGCCAAATTATCATGGAAGAAAATGCAAAAATCTTACTTCAAGTGACACTGTGGAAAGATTTTAAAAATAGAGTTACTTAAAAATTTGAGTTCTTTAAGCTTGCAACATCAATGTGAATGTTGATAAACCATTTTTCTGAACCTGGAGTCTTCCAGATGGCTGTATTTAAATGTACAGATGTGAGTGAAAAAATGCTACTTTCAGAATGTGACCCTAGTATTTAAGCAAGAGTTGATAGATGCTCTTAACACATATAGTGCACACACACACAAACACACACAGGTACACACACACACACACACACATACACACACACATGTGTACATAGAAATATACTCGTCATTATTCAAAGATGCATTCTTTTATGTGCATGCATTTAAATTAAATGTATTCATTGTTAGGATGAGCCCTTGAAAGGTATCTTGGTGGGTTCTGGCCAAGGTATGAGGCTAAGAGATCATCAGATCTAATGCAAGAGGTTTGTTGGGGGAGGGGGGAGAGCAAAAGGCCATCTTGTAGTGGGGACATGAGAGAGAGATATAGTCAGACAGACAGACAGACAGGCATAGAGCAGGAAACAGAAAGAATAAGGCAGAGAGCAAGAGAGAGGTCTGTGATGGCAGGCCCCTTTTAAAGGATGCATGTGCTGCATAGTAGAAACCTGCAACTCTTAGCAACAACAGAAAAGCGATGACATGAGCTGTTGCTGAGTCACTGCAAGGCTGTCACAGCACCTGGTTTACAACATTTGTGTCTACAGATTTAAATGTATTTACATGGATGCAGTACATTTAAATAAATATATGTTTTATATATACATATAAACTTGAATCTTAGGGTGCTGCCCTTCACTTACCTTGAACTATAAATTTTAATCATTTAATTTTGTGACTTTTTGATAGCTATTAACTAGAAAATGTTGAATACTTATATTTTGCATTAAAATTTTAATTTTGCAATGAGATATCTTACATAAATTGTGCCAAATTACTGTAAGGTTGTATTCCCAAAAACCAGGATCACTGAAATGGGAAACATCAAAGATACAGCACAGTGATGTACATGTCTCCCTCATTCACACCCATGGCCATTAGCAACAGTTCTGAGCCCTGATAAGAGGAAGCAGTGAGGACGCTTGTCTCCAACATTGTGCAATGGCGGTAACATCAACTTTGTCCTTGGCTTAGTTACTTCTGTGCTTGTGATACAGTACACTGGCAAAAGCAACTTACGGGAGAAGGGGCTTATTTTGTCTCCTGGCTCTAGGATGATATGGTTCTTCCTGCTAGGAAAGGCAAGGCAGCAAGAGTAGGTGGCCGGTTGGTCACACTGCATCCCTAGTTAAGGAGCAGAGACTGAACAAGAAGTGGACTGTAAAACTTCAAGGCCCACCCCAGTGGATCAAGACTGTTTAGAAATTCGTCTACACAGTCCTTAGCTGACATCATTCCGCTGCCACCTTGACCTTGGTGTTTCCAGCCTCTGAGAAATGTGTTTCTGTTCTTTATAAAGCAACCTGTCTATGGTGTTTAATATAGCAGCGTATAGAAGCTAAGGCATTGCCCATGCCACCTGCACACTATGCTCCACTTGTCATCTCAAGTTTCCTTCCAGAAATGTTCTGATGCGTGGATGTTCCAATGCCTGAGTTACAGGTAAAAGCCAATGGCACCATTGAAACTATCTGTGGCAAGACTATCTGTAGTGATATATTGTGTACCCAATAAACTTGCATGGGGATCAGAGGACAGAGCCACCCACTAGATTAGATATAGAGGTCAGATAGTGGTGGCACACACCCTTAATCCTATCACTCAGGAGGCAGAGATCAGGCTGGATCTCTGTGACTTCAAGGCCACACTGGGAACAGAGCCAGGCAGTGATGGCACACACCTTTAATCCCAGCACTTGAGATCTCTTGTCTTTGCTTGGGAAGCATATACACCTTTAATTCCAGGAAGTGATGCCTGGGCAGAGAAAGGTGTGTAAGGCATGAGAAAACATGATGATATTTTATTTGTACTGAAATGTGATTTTATTTGCATGTTAATAAATAAAGTTGCCTGGGGTCAGAGCTAATAGCAAGCGATAGCAGAAGCTGGGTGGTGGTGTTGCACACCTTTAATCCCAGTTCTTGGGAGGCAGACCTAGGCAGATCTCTGTGTGTTCAAGGATTCAGCCAGCATGGAGACACATGCCTTTAATCTCAATACCAACCAAAGAAGACCTGGAGGTCTGTACAGATAGGCAGTGATGAGGAGGTCATGTGGTTGGGTTTACAACCAATGAGAAGGCAGAACAGAAAATCTATAAAAAAGAGAAACAGACAGGAAGTAGCTCTCTTGCTGAAGAGGACAGCAGCAGCAGTGAAGGGTAAGGTTTTTAGCTCTTAGCTCTGATCTCTTGGGCTTTCATCTCTGCATTGGCTCTGTGTTTCTTATTTAACAAAATTGTTTATCTACACGGGCTTATTTTGTCTCCTGGTTCTAGGATGATACGGTTCTTCCTGGTAGGAAAGGCAAGGCAGCAAGAGCAGTGGCTCACTTCCTCCCATAAGGCTTCACCTCTGAAAGTTCCACAATCTTCCCTAACAGCATCACCAGCTGGGGTCCAAGTGTTCAAACACATGATCCTATAGAGGAAATTCCACATTAAAACTACAACAGTCCGTAAAGGACATGAAAAGTTCCTGAACTAATTCCTGTCCAGATGAAGTGTATGCTAATAAGTATATATTCTGGCTGATCTGTCAAAGAATCACAGACACTATTTGATGGGGTTGCAAGTGTTTCATGTCAGTGTCTGTAATTGTAGATGCATGTCCGTTTGCTGGTGAATGGGGGTGGCCAGGGCAGAGGAAAATCTCACTACAGTTTCTCAGGTGTTGTCCATCTTAACTTTTATGAGACAGCATCTCTCAATCACTGAGCTAGGCTAACTTGGAAGTAAGCCCCAGAAATCTTCATTTATAAGTACATGACATTAATACCCCGAATTTTTTTAATGGACTCTAGGGATTGAACGTAGGTTCCTATGCCTGCAAGGCAAGAACTTTACCAAATAAACTATTACCCTAGCATGCAAGTGGGTTTTGCTTATTTGTTTTTGATTGGCTATTTCCCCCTCCCCATTTCTTCCCTTCAAGCCTGTTAGACAAAATATGTAGTAGCTGTCTTCCTTGGGTGATATTTGTGCTGAGTGCTTTTGTAAACTCATGTCAGAGCACAGGAGAGATGGTGTTCATGTAAAGATGAGGCAATAAAGAGTGGGGCTATTGCCCAGTTGTAAAGAATTAATCCTGGAACGTATGAGACTGTGGGTTCAAACCCTAGTACTTCCCGAAAAGGAAGAGAGAAAAGGAAAAACCAAGTGGTAAGTGTCTGGTGTGAGTCACAAACCCAGGTCCAGCATGAACAGCATGGCTGAGACCTGAAGAAGAGATATCTGATCTTCACACCTCTCTCCTCCCATTACACAGTGCCTGCTCACACATGCAGACACCCAGTTGCCTTGTTTCAGAATAAAACGCACCAATCCCAGTTCTTGGAGACAGTCATAACCCTTTTCCTGTCTCTAAGCTGTCCGACCCCAGGTGAAGGGACATATAAAGGATTTAGTCATTGTTCTCTTGTTCAATGATTTGTATGACTTCCTGATTTAAACAAGAAAAGAAACAGAAAATAAGTGAGCGTGCTTTAGAAATGACTAGGCACCACTGCTTAGGGTGTTTGGCAGAATGGATGCTAATAAGGATGGTGGACTGACTCTGAGTTAACTGTCTTCCAGCTTGAGCTGTCTTTGTTTACCCAACAGTAGATGAAGTGTGTCTCTAACCTGTGGCTGCCCTGTGGATTTAGATAAAATGGAGACGAGGATTGCTCCCTGAGACTGGAGCAGGATTACAGCTTCGTCTGAATCATTTTAATTTAAAGTGCTTAGTTGAGCTTTCCTTTGAGCTCTGGAGTCAGACAAATCTCAGTTTGAACCCTGCTATTTGGTAATCTTGTCATCTTGAGCAGAACTTCCTAACTCTGAGCTACAGAGCCTGCATCTGCCAGATGTTTATAAAACCTACATTGACTCACGGGGCTGTTGTACACGGACTCCCAGGGTCCCCTACACGGGGAAGTGCTCACATCTACACTATTTAGGTATTTATATGATAACCTGTTTGAATCTCTAAAGTCACCTTCCTCCCCTTAATTGGAAAATGCTGAGAGTGCCTTGAAATTCCCACTGCTTAGTGGGGTGGTAGAGCAGGCAGTGAAGTGCTGCCCTTGCAAGTGTAAGGATGTCTGCAAGATCCTCAGAACCATGTTAAAAGCACTGAGTGTGGTGATGTTTACTGGTGATCACAGCACTGGGGAGAAAGACAGGTGGATCCCTGGGGCTCAATGCTCATCTCCTTTGTAAATCCCAGGCCAATGAGAGCTCCGCCCCAATAAACAAGGCAGATATACCTGAGAAATGACACCCAAAGTTGATCCTTTTCCTTCACATGTGTGCCCAAACAAACACATAAAGTACCTGCTTCCAGTCACTGACTCACTGATGCTGTTCACATCCCTGGGCATATTTTAGAGGAGAGTGGCATTTCCAGATTCTAGAGATCAAGGAACATAAGCGCTTTGTGGCAGGAGAAGTGGCTTCTAGAAGACTGACTATGCCCACCCCCCAGATTGCTTCAGGATGGGGAAAGCCTCCTACTCTGGGAATGGACACAAGTTACTAAGGAATCTGCTAGCAGATGCAAATGGGTCTGGAAGCAAAACAAACCACCTGGTGGCCCAGGAATTTAACAGCAGATTGTAAGCCAGAGGCATTTTGTTTAAGTCAGTTCCCAGGGAAAGCACCCCAGTGTAGCTGTAGCATTAAAACAACAGCTGGGGGCTTGGCTGCAGCCAGGCTGTTATGTTAAGCATCTCGCTTGGAGGCATAGAACCCAAAGAATCATATATGAGTCACATGAGGTAATTAATGGCAGAAATAGCAGAGGTATTGTGCATTCATTTTCGAATGGGTCAAGTAGCTGTTCAAAAAGTCAAAATGTTGACTTGACTGATTTCTAGCAGCATGGGCTTGTTTTGCAATTAGTCTCACTGTTTAGATTAAATCATAAAATAATAACAATAATCAAATAAAATAAATATTTCTCATATTCCAAGTTTGCTCAAACTTGCTATATAGTTTCTGATGACCTTGAAAGTCTGACCCTCTGGCTCTGTCTTCCAGAATGTTGGCATTTTAGGCATATACTATCATGGAAGCCTTGTGAGGTACTGGGATTGAGCTGAGAGTGTAGTGAACACTAGGTAAGCACTACAGCCTCAATCTCCTGAAAGAAATTCTCTCAACTCCTCTCAAAAAATGAAGACACTCTCCAGTAGAGATTTCTATATAAGCAAATACGATGTTACTATTGCTCAAGAAACATCAGGCTCATGACCATAGTGTCAAAGTACCTGAACCCCACCCCCAAAAGGAAGGAGAGCTCAAGGAAATAACAGATAGTGGCCTTGGGAGAGAACAAGAATATGGGCTCAACAAAGATCTCGGAAGTATAGTCCCCAAATGTAAAATCTTCACTATTTGCTGACACCAGAAACAATGTCTTTGGAAAGGCAGAAAAAGCAATTACTTGGGATTTGAAATAAGGAATCTATATTCTGTTGTTGACCATGTCTTTTATTGGCATATACATTTTCAAACCCACTTAATCTCTTGAGCATTGCAGACTGTATCTTAGACAAACATATTCTCCCAATCCAAGCTCACAGAAGTTATGCAATAAATGCTGGCTTTGAAAAATTATATGTCATTTTCAATAAACAGCAGCTAAGTTAATATTATGATAAATCACAGGGTTGACTAGTAAGAAGTACATGAAACTCCCTTTAACTGCCTAGAAGTTAACAAAAATGTCTTCAGTTTGGTGAGAACAAAGGACTTGAGTTGAAGACCTTAGAGACTTGTCTGAATAGCATTACTGGTTGGTGTTTTTTCTGAAGAAAGCATCATGCAGGTATCTATTCTTCTGACATAACTATTAATTGAGAGTCACTTGTAATCACAAAAAAAATAGTCTTAATGGGATAAGGTATTGTTGGTTACCTGGGACAGGTAACTTGGTCAGCAAGATGTGGTGGCAGAGACACGAGGGTCCCTGGTACTTACTAGCCAGCTGTCTAGTCAAACTAATGAGTTCCAGGTACAGGGATACACTCTGTCTCAACAAACCAATGTGGACTATTGAGGAAGATCCCCTCCCTTGACTTCGGCCTCCACATGCACATGCATGTGCATACATATACAAATACTTGATACTAGGTCATGTGATCAATGTCCTTGTAGATGTTATCAAAGTACAGTGAACAAAGAAAACAAATGAAGGAAAGCAGTTATATTTGAATGCACATGATTAGAGAACATTTGTTGATATTAGTTGAGGTTGAGTGATCCTCATCATTGCAATAATATTTCTTTCTTGGGTCTCTGAGGGAGTTGAAGATTGGATAGTTATGGTTATAGTTATAGTTGGTTGAAAATTAGATAGTTACAGTTATAGCTAGTCGAAGATTAGATAGTTACAGTTTTCCTTGTTAAGAATTTCAGAAAAGAAACTCACTAAAGGGGTGTTAAGTGTATAAATTTGAAAGACATAAGATAGCTCTCTTAGTAATATAAGTTAGGATAAAAAGTGAATCAGGTACATTTTGGACTTACCAAAATAGGATAGATAATGGAATATTTTCTCTGAGTTTGTCAAATGTCAGTGTCAAATAGACTAGACATTGTTGAGGCATTTATTGCTTGTATATATTGTATATAGTTACTGTACTTATTGTATATAGTTTTTCTTATATTAGTTATAGCTTTTTTCTTATTAGAATAAAAGGGGGAAATGTGGCAATATTTTGTGATGAAATATATTTTATTTGTATGTTAATAAATAAAGTTGCCTGGAGATCAGAGGTCAAATAGCCATTATACAGAAGTCCAGCAGTGGTGGCCCACACCCTTAATCCGATCACATGGCAGGCAGAGTCCCTGTGTGGTCAAGGACACAGCCAAGCGTGGTGACATGAGCCTTTAATCCCAGTACCAACCATAGAGACCTGGAGGTCTGTATAGACAGGCAGTGACTAGGAAGTCATGTGGCTGGACTTAGAGCCATTGAGAAGACAGAACAGGAAGGCAATAAAAACACAAGTCAGACAGGAAGAAATCTCTCTCTGGGGAAGCTACTGCTGGTGGTAAGCTAAAACTAGTCATGGCTGTTGCTCTCATCTTTCTGGCTATTTCCTCTGTATTTGGCTCTGTGTTTTTATTTACTAAGACTATTTAGAATTTCGTCTACACAGAATTATGAAATATTCTTGCAGTTATAAATCAGCTAGTCAGGAGGAATTTGCTTTGACAATCCCAAGAACCTAATGTACTTTTGTTGCTATTGTTTTGTGCTGTGAATCTCCTATAACTTGGACCTCTTATAGGAAAGCCAGGTTACTATCCATTGGTCAGCAAGTCCAGTGTGCACAGCAGAGTAATTTCAAGTAACACTGCACTCAAGAATGGCAGCTGATCATTGGTCTTTGCACACACAACTTCACATATGCATGCATTTACTTATACACAAACTCACCCAGCATAAGGATATTTCACATCCTTCGTAGTACCAGGCATAATGTTCCTGTGACTGCAAAATTGCTCTGCATCATGCTTCTCCCTCTTTTTGCTCTTGCTCACATTAACACCATCACTGGAATTCAACATCAGTCCCCATATGCCCCTCGACATTCATCTCCATCATATGGAGCTTCCTGTCTTTATAGATCGAATACAAATGCAGTCAGCTACCCTTCTCCTGATTCAGCTGCTTAAAGCAGAATTGTGCTCTTACACGTGTGTGCTCCTTTTCCTATTGGGTCACCTCTTAGGGTTGAAACCTTACTTCTGATATTTTACTACAGTCTTTTGCAATGTTACTGGGTATGCAGGTCTTGTCCATGAAGCTGAACGTGTCGATCATGGTTAAAAATAAATGAAGTCTGATTTTGCCTCCATCTCTCTGCTTTGTATCCCACAAAGCAAATGCCTGATAAATTTTGCTGAATATTTGCCCTGGATGCCTCATTTCTCAGTGATAGAGCTGAAATGCTTTCTTAAGTGACTTTGACATCATTATAAATTTGACTTGAAAGCTGTTCAACTGATGCATTTGCTGGGGATTATCTTTGCCCCTTAGCTCATTAAGCCTGTCCTCATATACCACAATATCCATAGGACAAACAAAATGTGGGAAAGTGACCTATGTAAATAGCCTAGCATGAAGAAAATACCTACAGCAATGAAGATTACATGACTGCTCTGTTGGGTGGTTACAGATTTGGGGTATGGGTGATGAATGAGCTAGAGTAGGAAAGGTAGCTTCTAGTTGCTTAGGGAAAAAAGAATAGGCAGCCCTCATTAATTTGTACCCAGCAAACAATTTGCAACGATTAGCAAAATCATATTGCTTGTGGAATATGTTCTTTAAAATGACCAAAAAGACAGGTGTGTGAAAACAGTAATTTTTAGCTTGGTGATAGTATTTGGAAAATCGTGATTATGAGGGTTGGCATCCATAAGTTACAAATCTATACTGGGCAAAGGCACTGGGTAAATCCAAGAGGACACTATAGTCAGCCATTGGCTCTCTTAGATCTAGAACACCTTCTCTCATCTTTCAACACTGAAATAATATGAAGTATGTTTCAAAGCAAATATTCACACTGGAACAGCTATACAACCATGTAACAGCAAAGTTCAGTCTCTGGTTATTATGCAAAACTCCAAGGATTGCAAATTCATTATCACAATGCAAATTTGAAAGGAGTCCACTAGATGAAACTCAACACTGTAGCAAATAAAACTGCATGATTACCTTGCAAGACTTACACACCCTCCTACAACTAAAAAAAAAAAAAAAAAAAAAAAGTTTCATTAGTGGTCATTTCACACCTTTCAACAATTTTGGAATTAGTTGTCTTAGTTCCTTTCTTCTAGCTGTAATGACTTGTTCTGACAAAGATTGCTTTCCAGGAGAAAATGTTTGTCTGCTTTATAATTACAGGTTAGAGTCTACCGTTGTTGAGAGAAGTCCAGACAGGAAGTTGAGGCAGCTGGTCATATCCACAGTCTGTAGCAGAGAGAGGAATGCATGTTTGCTTTGCTAGTGCTTAGTTGCCTTTTTCCTTTGCAGTCAGTTGAGGGCCTAGGCCATGAAAGGGAGATGCCTACTTTCAAGGTGAGGCCCACTGAAATGTACCAGATAAAGGAAGTCCCTCACAAGGATGCCCACAGGCCAACATGTTCCAAACAATTCTTCACTGAGACTCTTCTAGACTGTATAAAGTTGACAACAGTGAAAATTACAATGACAGTTTGGTAACACTCCCAATCATTACAGCTTAGTATTCATTAATAGAAAATATTTTGGGAACAAGAGAGATAAGTCCATTGGTAAAGTGCTTGTGCCACAAATATGAGGACAGCTTCTTAAGCTTTGAACACTCAATGGCTAATCCAACCCAAAGTTCCAAAGTCCTTCTCCAGTCCTCCCCAAAACACATGGTCAAGGCTGTCACATCAAAACCCCACTCCTGGTACCAATTTCTGTCTTAGTGAGGGTTTCTTCTGCTGTGAAGAAGCAGCATGATCCATTACTACTTAGAGTACTTTCATTTTCAGGTCACAGTCTATCACTGAGGGAAGTCAGGACAGGAACTCAAGGCTGGAACTGGGAGGAAGAACTGATGCAGAGGTCGCAGAGGGATGCTGCTTATAGGCTTTCTCCCTATGGCTTGCTCAGCCTGCTTTCTTATGGAACCCAGGATTTCCTGCCCCGGGCTAGTCCCTCCCAAATGGACTGGGATCTCCCTATCAATCACTAATTTTAAAAAAATGTCCTACATGCTTGCCTACAGACAAATCGTTTGGAGGCATTTCCTCAATTGGAGTTCCCACCTCTCAGATGACTCTAGCTGTGTCAAGTTGACATAAGACTAGACCACACTTTCATCAATGAAAGATTAGTAGAAAACAAAATATTAGTCTTTACCAATTTATCTCTCAGTCTTTCTAATTCTAGTCAAATTCTCAAACTGGATACTTTTCAGATCCTTGAAAAAAGACACATATAAATATTTATGTATGTATATATGCATTTGAGTTTACCTAATCCCAGAGGCAGAGCAACACCCATAATAAAGACTTCCCTGAGTATCTGTGGAATTTTATCTGCATATTTCCTTGTACTGTAATTTCTCTCTACTGCTGTACATGTCTGCATGTGTTTCCCCTGTGCTAATGGACAGGCATGTCTGAACGTCTAAATACATCTTAGAGGCATGTTATGTTTGATGATGCAGCAGTTTCTCTCCCTGATTATATTGTCTTGGTGCTAAAATGCTACATGGAAAGTCAGTAACATAGAGCTCATATAGGTCCCAATGTCACTGGGATTGTTAGAGTTGGAGCCTGGGTCCAGCAACCCTCACAAGCCAGGCCCATATAGCTTCCCTATAGGCTAACTAAACACATAAATTAATAATGAAAGGTAGAAAAAGTATTTATTCAGTTTTTAAATACTTTATTAATTAGTTTTGTTGTTCAACAATTTCATACATGTATGATAGTATTATGATTATTCTCTCCCCCACCGTCTCTTATTCCATCCCTATGAATCCACTGTCATCTCTACCAGTTGCTCTCCCCAGTTCATAACTTTTGGTATTGTTTTGTGACTCATTTAGTGTTACCAGGACTCTCTATGTGACTGTTGGATTGGAATTGTCTGCTATAGCCTGGTAGCATCATTGGTGTAAACATAACTGAAGACAAAGGATTTTGCTGTTGTAGAATATTATTTTAAGGTGTGTTGCATTTTTTATTTATGTTGCATTTAACTCTGTGAAGCTGTGTTACTATGACTGTATAAAACACCTGGTTGTCTAATGAAGAATTGGCCAATAGTGAGACAGTAGAAAGGATAGGTGGGGCTGGCCGGCAGAGAGAATATATAGAGGGAGAAATCTGGGAGGAGAGAATAAGAAAAAAGATGGAGGAGTGAAAGGAGATCAAGAAGGAGGACTCCATGAGTCAGCCACCCAGCTACACAGCAAGCTGCAGAGTAAGAGTAAGATTTACAGAAGTAAGAGAAGGGGAAAATCCCAGAGGCAAAAAGGTAGATGGGATAATTTAAGAAAAGCTGACAAGAAGCAAGCCAAGCTAAGGCCAGGCATTCATAAATGAGAATAAACCTCCGTGTGTGATTTATTTGGGAGCTACATGGCGAGCCCCCCCCCCCCAAAAAAAAGAGCCAAAAACCAAACTGGGAAATACAGCTCACTTAATCTTTAAGTAGCATATAATTCAGTAGTGAGGGGTAGAGACCCATGGGTACCTTCTCCATCCATGCCTGAGTTTGAATGGACCCATACTTTTGAAGACCCAGTGTAGACATCTAAAACTGCTGAGTTCATGTTTGCAATTGTTGTCTTGACTACAAGGTGACATTTCGCAGCCCTCTTCCTGTCTTCTGGCTCTTACATTCTTTCTCATGTGTCCTCAGCAATGTTCCCTGAGACCTGGAGGGGATGTGATGTGTCTTGTTTAGGTTAGAGTAGGGCGAAGCACTCATCTGTCACTTCTCAGCACCTTGTGCAGCCATGAGTTTCAGTACCCCTCTACTGTTTACCAGAAGAGCAGATGTACTCAATGTGATCACACTGGGACAAGTTCCCCTCAGAATCTATCTTCAGGCTCTGATACGGGGTTTGGGTTTATGAACAGGGCACATGGTATGCATAGCTCCTCATTATCAAATGTGTTCCCACTTATCACTGATGCATTTTGTTGGGGTTTGGTCTCTCACTTCTTTCAGTTCGACAAGTTGTGGACTGTGTGAAATCTGCTCCTGGGAGATAAGCTTCCCTGCGGATGTCACTCCTGCTCCAGCCTTTCCCTGAACCAAAATGGAGTTTCAGGGAAAATTCCAACTATTTGGGCTCCATCATTTCAATAGTCTGATAACCAAAGCAAAGAGCAAAAGTGACTCTAGAATGTCCTTATTCCTGCCAGGACAATAATATAAAATGACTCTTCCTTCTAACCCATCAGTGGTGTCACTACAATGGAGACCTTTTCTCTTAAGGATTTTCAGTCAGTGACATGCAACTTTACTTTTAGGGAAGGGTAAATTTTGTCTAAGGACCTTAATAAACACCTTATAGCACCCCACACAGTTTCATAAAAACATATTCATCTTCATGGCTTTTAGGCTCATAAAGGCACATAAATAAAGCTATGTATGGCCTTGGCATATGGAATCTTTTAAGTGAGAATGGTGTCTTTGAAGTGTAGCTCATCAGTGCTTTTCACCTTCTCTCTCTATTAAAGTCTGGGTGAATAGCAGGGCTCTATGCATCCTGTGATGATGGTAGTCCTGGCTCACTCACTGGCTTCATTGATAGGATCCTCATCACCTGTTGTGCTTTCTGGGCTAAATTGCCACTTGAGCATCATCCCTTCATTCCTAATCAATTGCCCTCATTCTTTGAAACCAAGAACTTGTCACTGAACAAGGCTCTTTGTCTGGTATTTTCTGGAAGCATTGTGAGAGACAAGAATGAAGGTATAGAGGGCAACATGTCTGAGAAAGATGATTGCAAATTGATGGAGAATGAGAAGCCTTCTGGCAAGGTTTTGTAATGCAGTCTATGTAACTGACTCATGGGAAAGGAAGATGTACAGGACATTTGAGTCTGGGTAGGGTGTGAGCACACCCTGGCTTATCTAGGTGGTAGCCTGGGACCTGTCTTCTGCTCCAGCAGCCCTGGCTGGACTGTGCAAAATTAATGGACCTTCATTTTCACATTTGTAGCATGAGAATTTCTCTGCATGAGCACAGAAATAATTGTTTCTTTCTGTGAGGTTTTGGATTAGTGCTACAATGAGACAAATAGCCCAACTCCAGGTATAAGCTAAGTGGCCAGGTTTCTCGGCACTCCCACCACACAGCTGATGCTTGAGTCCCCAGTCTGAGTTTCAATCAAACTCTGACCATTCCTAGTTGTATGATTTTGAGTAAGCTGCTTAGTTTCTCCTGTAAGAAGCAGGGTTTCCTAGAGGAACAGAAGTGATAGAATTGATAACAGCTAATAGTTTCCTTGTTGCCATCAGCTAAAGAACTAAACTACTAAAAGACAGAACGGTAAGAGTACAGTCAAAATAAGATTTATTGGCAAACTATGGAGACTTCTCTGGTAGATCTGGGGAGGCCACCAATTCTAACAGGGTTTGGGTTTTTATTTGGGTTTATGGTGTCCTACTTGGTGACTCCCCTCCCTTCCTTTCTCCCCTGGTTTGAAGTGTCTCTTCACCCCTTCTCTGGCAGGGATTGTCTCTGTCTCTGTTGACAAGCATGGTGTAACTGGCTTGTTGATTGGTTAGAGTAACAATGGGGTCCCCAACTTCCTCTGCTCTTTGTGGTACATCAGGTACAGAAAGATCCTCAATTCCAAGGGAAATAGCCCATGCTTCAGAGAAATGGAAGCTTACTGCTGGAGGGCAGAAAAACAAAGAAATGGTGACTCACTGATTATCGCTGGAGGCAGAAAACCATACAAACCTTAAACTGGGATTATCAGATTCCCACCTATCCCATCCTAGGGGTCACAGCCTCCAAAGAAACAACTATTACAAGAAGTTTTATTAGATTAGTTTCACTGACAGCAATTGGGTAGTCCAACAATAACTGTTTCAGATTGGAGACTGAGAATCAGCAAAGTGCTTGGTCTCCAAGACTGGCTAGCTCAGCAGTCTCAATCTGTTGTTGAAGGCCTGGGATTCTAAGAGCAGTTACATTTCACCTTCTATTAAAAAAAAAATAAAAGTTGGGCAGCCCTTAGAATGATTTATGCAGGGCACTGTGATGCATAAAATCTCATTTTCTTTAGTGCATTTGTCAAGTGCTTTCCAGGTGTGAGCCTTGTGTAGGACGAGTTGTTGTCCCTTAGACACCTTAGCAAAAGAGGAGAATTCTTACTGAAACTTTCTCTTGACAAGCATTGGTCCTGTCGCCCTTGACTGATGCTCTGCTCATCTCCCTTTACCTCCTGCACTGTGAAGTTTATGTCCCGTTTTACCCTCCTGCATATTAACGCCTGGGTCTTCATGGCCAGATGAAGTGAAGCCATAAAACTGAGACCCGTCGGCCAATTAGGATGCATCTGACACACCTGGCTGTGTCTTCTGTGTGCTATCCCAGGATAGTGAAGAGGCCGCATCTTGTTCGGGTTTTACAAAAACACACCCCCTTAGAACAGAAACTGCACGCACTTTTGCTGGTTTAAGAATAATATGGATTTATTACACAGAGAAGATAGATGCGTAGGGTTTTTTTTTTTTTTTTAACATGCTGTGAAAGCTTTAAAATTATTTACTGTCCTCATTATCATTAGAAGGCAGGAGTTATCTGATCTCTCTCTCCAATGTTTTATGATGAAACTCTATTTTAAGATTCATAATTTTAAAGCGTGGTCTGCTCCTGCATGGAAGATGCATGCAGCGTGGGGAAGTGTGACACTAGCTAATGCTCACTTGCCATCTGTATTAGTTAAGGTTCTCCAGAGGAACAGAGCTGAAAGAGTGAATACCTAGGACACAGGGAATTCATTAGATTACCTAACTAGTTACTAGCTGTGTGACTTAACAATGACCATCTGCTGGCTGGAGAAGTTGAGAATCAAGGATCTCCCCAGTCTGCAAGGCTGGAAGCCACAGCAGTTCCAGTGTGCTGCTGAAGGAGGGAGGGAGTGTGGCTAGAGTTTTCCTGCCTGGCCCATGGTCAGGATAAATCTCTTTCACCTGCCAGTCCCACAGCTGCTCAGACCCAACCAAGTAAACACAGAGACTTACATTGCTTACAAACTGTATGGCCGTGGCAGGCTTCTTGCTAACTGTCCTTATATCTTATATCAATCCATTTCTATAAATCTATACCTTGCCACGTGGCTCGTGGCTTACCGGCATCTTTACAAGCTGCTTGTCCTGGTGGCGACTGGCAGAGCCTCCCTCTGCCTTCCTGTTCTTTTTATTCTCTCTGTTAGTCCCGCCTACACTTCCTGCCTAGCCACAGGCCAATCAGTATTTTATTAGCAACACATTTGCCATACAGAACATCCCACAGCAGAGGGAGGAATCCTGGAGAGCCACCAGTCTTCAATGGACAGCTGAAGAAGATTCTGAAGTCAGTGGAGGACCACAGCAGACTCAGCATCATGAGGTGGATGCACTCGCCTGGAGGCAGTGAAGTCACGTTGGCAGAAGCTACAGGTTTTCCCTGAACCTTCTTGTAGTCTGGTTTCCATAAAGTTGCTGTACACGTTGGTGCTGTGGATATCACTCTGTGTAAATAAAACACTGATTGGTCAGTAGCCAGGTAGGAAGTATAAGCAGGACAAGGTGAGAGGAGAATTCTGGGAAGTGGAAGGCTGAGTCAGAGAGACGCTGCCAGCCGCCATGATGAGAAGCAGATGTTAAGATACCAGTAAACCACTAGCCACGTGGCAACTTATAGATTAATAGAAATGAGTTAATTTAAGATATAAGAACAGTTAGCAAGAAGCCTGCCATGGTCATACAGTTTGTAAGCAATATAAGTCTCTGTGTGTTTACTCGGTTGGGTCTGAGCAGCTGCGGGACTGGTGGTTGAGCGAGATTTGTCCTGACTTTGGTCCAGGAAGGAAAACTCTAGCTACACTCTGGAGAAAAGTATTGCGCCCTCAGTTGGTCCTTCCAGGAAGTACCTTCACAGACTCACTCAGAGGCACATCTCTTAGATGCCGGTCAAGATGAACCACCACATTATCCCAGGAGCATATTTGGAAAGGGGTAAAACTAAGCCATGAACAAAGTGGGTACTCCATAGAGCAATGGTGAAGGAGTGTCTGAAATTTACAATATGGATGTTTTAAAGCCAAAAACATCCAAATCCTCACCTTTGGGGCCAGGGTGATTAATTCCCACCTTAAGAGCAATTCTCCTAGTAGGCAAAAAATCCAAGAAAACTATCTCCTGTGACCATTAACCCCATAAGTGGTGGCAGAGTTACTAAAGTTGCCAGGGTTCTGAGGGACATGACCCTTCTGTCTCTATGCCAATAAATGTGAG